>JAWNNJ010001637.1:600000-849240 GCA_035045125.1 Hypselothyrea guttata
TGTCAATCGCCTAAAGGAGATTATCATGGACATACTGGAGGCGGCGCGTTATGTGCAGTAAGTGTAGAATTCTCCATATCTCTTCAAGCCTAACTAATTCCATATTCTCTTCCCTGCAGAAGCTGCTTCGAGTGGGAATCTCCCGTCCGCTCAGGCATTGCCTTTGTGCTCTGGATAGTTGCCTGCGTCTACGGAGATCTGGAGACGGTGCCGCTCGTGCTGCTGCTCATCATATTGAAGTAAGTAAACTCCAGACTCCATCTGAATCTCTATTAATAAACCCTTCACACAGAAAGTGGCTCATTCGGCTCATCACAGGAACCACAGATGCCAATGCCAGCCACTATGACTACGAGTACGATGAGGATGACGACGACGACAAGGAGAAGGAGGAGAAAAAGTCAATTAAGGAGCGACTTCAGGCCATACAAGAGGTCTCACAGACCGTACAGAATACCATCGGGTATCTGGCCTCCCTATGCGAGAGCACCATCAAGTCAGTCTTAAATCATGAAGCGCCATTTCTGTATAATTCCAATAAATTTTGTTGGCACTTTCAGCACATTTAACTTTTCCGTCCCTGAATTAACCTGGTTAGCGGTGGTGCTGCTGCTGGGTGCCATATTTGTACTGCATTTTGTGCCGTTGCGTTGGCTGTTGCTCTTCTGGGGCCTAATGAAGTTCTCACGGCGTATTCTGCGCCCCAATACCATACCGAACAACGAGCTGCTGGATTTCCTATCACGTGTGCCAGATAACGAAGAGATTGTAAGTAGTTTAGTTTGCTTAAAAAAAGAGGAAAGCTACTAAAAGCTGCTGAAAGCTTCACTAAATAGCTCTTCTATCGAAGCTGTTGTTGGTGCTTTTTAGCAAGCTTTAACTGCAGTTCCTCTTAAGCTTCCTTTTAAGTTCCTTTAAAGCTTCTTTAGAGCTTTTCTCAAGTTAATCTCTTGTTATTTGCTCCTTCTCAATACAGAACCAATTCAGAGAGCTGCCACCCACAGCGCCCACCGATCAAGCGCGCAACAATCCCAAAAAGAAACTGAAGGGATCATAGTCCATAACCAGCGCTGATGTGGCAGTGGCGCCGCTGCAGGTCAGTGCAACAGGTCCGCATCATCTGATGCATCAGATGACGACTCGCTTCCGCGCCAATACAAATCAACTGAAGCACAAGTTCGGGCAGGCGAAGAGCCTGAGCCTGAGCCAAGGCGATGCGAACATATAGTCATAGTTCTAATATTAAAATAATGCTATACAAATTATTCAATTAGAGATCGAAATCGTATGAAATTTTAAGCGCACCACAAGCAAAGTTCCATGGCAAAAACAAAAAAAAAAAAACAAGAAAGAAACTCAAACTTATGCACCAAAGTTTTGCTTAAATCTTAAGTCACACTCGTACTATATTCGTATTTTCAGGATATCAAATTTACTTGTTGAATCGAATCAAAAATCTCTGATAAATCGCTAAAGAAACTATTTACAATTGAGATACACAATTTTATGTAAATACACACACACACACACACAAACAGACACAGATACAGATGCAGATGCAGCCTATTGTACTTTATATTAATCGTATATAGAACCAGTGGATGTACCTAAAATTATTTATTTTGAATATGTATATGTATCTACTATATACTTAATTATAATTATATTCGTATTTTACCAATACTACCTACCAAGTAAAGCTAAATCTAAAGATGAAGCCTAACCTTAACCGAGCAATTCCTTTTGCAATCGTATGAGAATGGTTAATTATTTATTGTAATTTCGATTTGTGATATTTTTCAAAGAATTGCAACTTAGACATACTATGTGGCTTATCCAAAATATATATACATACATACTATAAATATATTATACTAAACAAATTACCTTTACTTCTGAAGCTCCCTACGATATGAATGTATTTACTTAGTAATCCATTGCACTCGATCTTTTAAGGCTTTTTATATGCAACTAAATTTATTCTTAAATCAATTTTAAACTTTATAAAATGACAAAAATATTCGAATTATGCCTAAAACTTCAATTAGGATGCCACGACTAACAGCCGAATGTAATCCATAACTCCGAAACAATTAGATAGTCGAACTATTTTATACTCCCGCGAAACAAATGTTTTTTTATACAATAAATGCGAATTAATTATATAATAATTAATTAATTACAACAAATTGATTAATTGCGAGCACCTAAGTTAAGTTTGTTATTTTTCCAAATATGACAACCAAATATATAAAATGAAAACATTTTTAGATTCCGCTCAATAAGTTGTGTTTTCTGTTCAATCAAGTTTAGAAAGAGACTTGCAAACTGTAAGTGATTATTCCAATCTCTCGCTTATAAGAGGCTCTCCCTCTTACCTTTCAAACTGTAGAATTCTGCCGCAATGACTCTCAAACCATGTGCTTTCAATAAATACGAGCTTTATTATGTTAATTACTCTTTGTTTACCTTAATTTCTGTTTACTTGAGCGATACAAAGCTTTGGCTTGCGCTTAATTCCAATTGGAATCGCAAAAAGCTATTGGCTCATATTGGAAATTAGTATTCACCCTTCATTACCCTGTAGTACCCTCCGACAGCTGTTTTATTTCAAAATTTGCTCATTAGCAGTCCTTATCGCTCTTTATAAAGTCATAGACGACAGAGAAGTCCTTGTTGCCCAGACCCTTTGATTTAAGTAGGCGGAAGATCTGATGGGCCAGAGCACCCATGGGAACGGGTGTTTCGGAGAAGGCTGCCACATCGGACGCCAGGCTCAGATCCTTGGTCATCAGTTCCGTGGAGAAACCATCCTTATAATCATTGTTGGCGGGGGCAGTGGGCGTAACACCTGGCACCGGATTGTACATCTCCGAAGCCCAGCAACGGCCCGTGGAGGAGTTGATGATCTCAGCGAACGTGTTGGCATTCAGGCCCAAGCGGATGGCCAGATTCATAGCCTCGGCAACGCCAATCATGGAGATGCCTAGCATCATATTGTTGGCCAGCTTGGCAACCTGGCCCATGCCATAGGCTCCGCAGTGGGTGATACGCTGACCCATGGCCTCCAACACAGGCTTTACAAGACAGTACTCCTCCTCAGTGCCCCCCACCATGAAGGTGAGCGTGGCCTTCTCTGCACCGGGAACACCGCCGGAGACGGGGGCGTCGATGAAACGAGCGCCCCTTTTGCTGATGCGCTTCTGCAGGGATTGTGCTAACCTTGGATCAATGGTGGACGAGTCGATGAAGAACGTGTTCTTGTTGGACAGTTTAGCAGTCATCTCCTCGTAGGAGGCTTCCACAATCTCATTGTTGGGCAGCATGGTGAAGACAAAGTCGGACTTGGCGGCCAATTCAGATGTCTTCGAGTAGACCGTGGCGCCCTTGGCCTTCAGTTTATCCATGGCAGGCTTGGAGACGTCGAAGACGTGCAGCTTGTGTCCGGCCTTAATCAGATGCGAGGACATGTGATAGCCCATGTTGCCCAGTCCGACGAAGCCAATGTTATAGGAGCTGCTCTTTGAGGCCATGCCACGCACCAGGGTCTGCATCCAGGAGTTAATCAGGGACAGCGATACATAGCGGTATGGTGACTGTGACATGGTTGCTGTGGACTCAACAATTTTGAATAACTGACGGAGGCTCTACAAATTTAATTTGGAGAGTCACATGTAAAATAAAAATTAAAATTTGGAGCCTGAACTAAATAAATTTTAAAATTTAGAGAGTAAAAAAGGTAAAAGCTGTAAAACATTACAGCAAAAAGCTACTTGTGACTACATTTCTAAATGTTGAAATTTGACTTTTTAAACTGGAAATTAAAACATAACTTAAAACGCATGCTAGACAAAATTGTAGTGGAGTGTAATTAATAAAACATATACAATTTTTACCTGTTTGCGGTTAAAGTTTCGATAAATCGCTCCTTAGTTTCCATCTTGTTTAAATTGTGTTAAATGCGATATAGATTAGGCAAATTCTTGAATATTTTACTCTTTTAAGAAAATGTAGTCAATCAGGACTCAGCTTTTAACCCAGTTAATATGAAAATATTATCAAATATCGCTCAATCATAAAATTGCAGCAATGACTCTCAAAGTGCATAACTAGACTCGTAAACTGTGCTGACTCTGAAACTGCAGAGAGCGGTTGACTTCAAACTGTGTCTCTCTCTCTCTCTCTCTCGCTTCTAAACTATTGTTGCCATCAAACTGTAAGTGCTAAACTGTAAGCTCTTTTGTTTCATTTCTTATTTGGAGAGTAGCTTGTGCCTCACCAACTGTAAGCTTTTATCGCTCGCTCTTTCTGATAACAGAGAATGCATCAAACTGTAAAATTCTTCCGCATTGCCCGCCAAACCGTGAGCTTTCAATTAGACACGCTTTTTATTATGTTTATTAGCGTTTGTTTTGCTCAATTTCTCTGTTTACTTGCGCGGAAAAGCTTTTGCTTGCGTTCAATTTAAACTGGACGAGTGTGTGTTTCACAAAAAGCTCTTGGCTCGTGTTGGAAATAAGTATTTACCTGTCGATCATAAATATTGCTTCGCTAGGGGTACCCCTGGTACCCCTCAGACAGCTGTTTTAAATGTGCTTATCAGCATTTAGTTTCCACTCGACTAAGCTGTGCCAGAGCTTATGCAATCACACGCATATATATAAAAACTTTCCGCATGTTAGAGATAAATAAATAGATATGCAAATAGATAATACAAATAGACGTTTAATATATAATCAAGTATATAATGCAGGTCAAAATCGAAACCGAGGAAGCCCTAGAAGAGAAGTCAGTCCCAATTGGATTCCCAATGGGCGTATAAATGCAAACTGGATAGAAGCCATCTAATGTACTCTGTAGTCTGTACGGGATTATTTAGTTCTTCTCGTTCTTCATGAAGTCGTACACGACGGAGAAGTCCTTGTTGCCCAGACCCTGCGATTTGAGTGTGCGGTAAATCTGATGGGCCAGCGCACCCATGGGGATGGGTGTATTGGAGGAGGTTGCCACACCGGAAGCCAAACCCAGATCCTTGGTAATCAGATCCGTGGAGAAACCGCCCTTGTAGTCGTTGTTGGCGGGGGCAGTGGGCGTGACACCGGGCACCGGATTGTACAGTTCCGAAGCCCAGCAACGGCCCGTGGAGGAGTTGATGATCTCAGCGAACGTCTTGGGGTTCAGGCCCAGGCGCATGGCCAGATTCATGGCCTCGGAGACGCCAATCATGGAAATGGCCAGCATCATGTTATTGGCCAACTTGGCAGCCTGGCCCATGCCGTAGTCTCCGCAGTGGGTGATGCGCTTGCCCATGCACTCCAGCACAGACTTGACAGTGTTGTACTCCGCCTCGGTGCCGCCCACCATGAAGGTCAGGGTGGCCTGCTCGGCACCGGGAACACCGCCGGAGACGGGGGCGTCGATGAAGCGGGCGCCCTTGGCGCTGATGCGCTTCTGCAGGGACTTGACCAACACTGGATCGATGGTGGACGAGTCGATGAAGAAGGTGTTCTTGTTGACCAGATTGGCGGTCATCTCCTCGTAGGAGGCATCCACGATATCGTTGTTGGGCAGCATCGTGATGACAAAGTCGGAGTTCGCGGCCAGTTCAGCGGGCTTGGAGTAGACCGTGGCGCCCTTGGCTTTGAGGTTATCACAAGCTGGCTTGGAGATGTCGAAGACATGCAGCTTGTGACCGGCCTTGATCAGATTGGAGGCCATGTGGCCGCCCATGTTGCCCAGGCCGACGAAGCCAATGTTCTTGGAGCCGCCCTGGGTGGACATGCCACGCACCAGAGTCTGGCTCCAGGCGTTGATCAGGGACTGCGATGCAATGCGAAGCGACATGATGACTGTGAATCAAAGATGAGGCGTTATGCAACATTGGATAATAAAATAAAGACACACGCACACACACACCTGAGAAGAACGGGACTAACTTCCAACTGCCGAGGGTTCTACGCGATCGGAACACTGCCAAAAGCACACTGAGCTGGCGCAGCGAGCAGCAGGCGTCGCCAAGTGTCGGGCAGCGCTGCTTTCCAGCGCAGAGCGTCAGGGTTGCCGAGCGACGAGAGAATCGTCTAGTGAGAGTTAAGTTTTCTGCAGCTGCTGGCGCTGCGGCAACTTTGTTAGATCGGCACGTGTGCTCTCTGGGGATTGCGCTCGCACTCAGTGTTGCCGTTTGTTATAAGAGGAAAAAACTGATTTTATTCTAAAGCTAAAACTTGATTCAAAAAATGCCTTTTAAAAAGCTTAAATATGCTTAGGAACTTTAATACTTTTTACTAACAATGGAGTTCATATGAATTTTAAAGAATTTAAGAATAATAAAATTAAGCTTTATTATTTAAAAAAAGGAAGAATTTCCATTTACCGCCATTTCGCAATATTTGCTCTTTCAAAAAATCCGGATTCGACGGGAAGCAAGACAACACTGCTCGCGCTCTCGTGCTCACTCTCTCAAGCTTTGCTCTCTCTCTCTCTCTCTCTCTCTCTGAATTCTAAATTAAGTTTATCATATTGCGCTGCAGACATCGGCTGATGCTGACTGGAATTTGCCAAGTAGGCACGGCAACAGCCTTAAAGTGGGCGTGTGTCGCTGTCGGTGTGTGTGTGTATGTGTGTGTGTGTTCAGTCTAGCTAAAGCTGCTTCAAGCAGCGCCTCTCAAACTGTAGGTTTGGTTATCTGTTAAAGCTTTTTTAGCTGTTAGAAGCAAACTAATTTCGCTTTATTTTCTGCTGTTTGTGTAGCATTTCCATAGATATCGCTGCTTATTGGCTTATCTATTGTGTTGCGAACTTGAACTAGTTTATGCCGCTTGCATTATTTGTTATTTATTTATTTGTTATATTTCTATTTAATCTCGTTGCTTTGCTTTTTCCCATTTCCTTTGTTTGCTTGCGCCTTAGCTAAATTTCGCCAAATATCGTGCATAACGCAAAACGCACGCGTAATTTCCAAACTGTTTGCAAAAATCAAAATAAAAATTATTATTATTGTTGGCATGCTATTGTTAAGGCAATTTGCCCTTCATGCTTTGCCAATATGAAATAAATAATAATAATAAGAAATAATAAATTTATATAAATTTTTTGCGCATTTTGGCGTTTGATAACTTTCCCACCAGATGCGCCAAAACTGTGCATATTGAGGCTGACGTTGTTGTTATTGTTTGTCAGTAGTTGTTTATGCTTGCACACACACACACACACAAACACACACACATACACACAAGTCGGCATGCATGAAATTGCAACTGGAGCTGCGTTTCGCAAAAATTTCGGCCACTTTTATGCGTCTCTTATGCAATGCCAACGCCGCTGCCTCCGGCTCTGCCTCTGCCGCTGCCTCTGCCTCTGCCAGCAGCAACGCCAGCTTTATTATGCTTTATCAAAATACCGCTAACCCGATTTCCCCACCGAGAGCGCAAGATTGAGAGCGAGTCCGATACAGAACCTGCTTCGGTGCAACGCACAGTTTAAGCAGTTTCTGCTTTGAGTTACAGTTACAGCAGCACACTTGGAGAAAAATCATACCAAGAAATGCGAGAAAAATCGGTTCCAATCGAACATAAAGTTCAGCTTAATAAGCTGATAAGCATTAGTGCACATGCTTCTCTTTTTCGCGTAAGAACAGATATCTTTTTCATTTCTTTTTCATTTGCTTCTGCATAGATCGGACTATCCAAAAACAAAAACTTTTTTGCATTTTACCACTCACAACAACAACACGGGGCTCCGAAGTGAGTCACAAGAATCTCATTTGAGAAAATAATTATGACTATGACTGTATCACAAGCTTGGGAAAAATAAGAATAATGTAAATATAATTTAATCAATATAATAAATTAAATATGAAAAATAAATCCATTATATTCTTTTATGATTTAAACCATTTTTACCTAAATTGATTACTTAAAACATGGTTGTATTAAATTAAATAAATAAATAATAAAAATCCCTTCTTAGTTTCAGAATATTGTAGGAAGTGTTCTTCTCTTCTCCTGAATCTAGACTTTTTTTCTGAGTGCAGCAGATCTTTCAACCGATCTTTCAGCAGATCTTTCAGGCAATCTTGCAGCCAAGCTTTCGGCATGATTTTGTTATTATTATTTCTACGTTTTTACGATAACTGTGTCAGCATGTCTAGCCAGGCTGAAAGTATCTAACGTGGGTAGTTGGGGCCCATAATTGAGGCGTATTTCACATTGGGAGACGTGGAGTCTGCCGCTTGAACGTAGCTTCCTCCTTAACAGTTTTATGTATCTCTAAAAACAATCAAAACGATTTTACATAATCAAAGCCAAAGGCAGTTGTCAATTGTCAGTCTGTAAAAGCGGACAACGGACAGCAGATAATAATAATAACAACAAATACAATGCAAACAATTATGGTAAGAGTAACAACAACAACAACAGCAACAACTACAACACCTGCTCTTATCTAACAGACGTGTATAAAGTGCAATTCAGCGTATGATTAACATTAACAGCAACAACATAACAATAACAATAACAACATTCAACATGTGTAGAAACAACAACAGAAACAACACTTGAGTGAGAGCGCGTTTTTTAAATAATTTACGGCAAACAAAACAGCCGCAATTAAGAATGTTTACAGCTGATGCAGCACAATTAGCAGATACCCTGTAATTATGCTGGCAGCGTAGTATTTATGACAAGTTATTGAAATTGAAAGATTATGGCATTTAAATGCAGGCTGTGTGGTTAAAGCCGGGGCTTACACGGGGAAGTTAGTTCGTGAAGCTTTTATTTCCATTTTGTATTTGTAAAATTTGTTTGTATTTTAAATTTTTTAATTAAATTTATTTTTAATACAGACTACAAAAAAACTTCAGCGTATAAGCTAAGCTTATAAATGGAACTAAAAATAAATAGAAACAAAACAAATAAGAATTAAAAATAATAAATAAATCTGCAAAATTTTAGAAAATCTATATATTTTTCAGCCCATAAACCTACGTTTTAATACACCCGCATTTGAGGCACTTTACTGGGTATTTGCTGAAAGCATAGGCAAAGCATTAAAGCGCAAAAACCTCTAAGCATGAAGTGCGCCTCATGACCAGAAAGGTGTGTGCGCTTGGACAAGCGCATCAAGTATACGCCATGTGGCAGTCGTGTTCATTAGGTGAGCATGGCAGTTGTTGTGGCTGTTGTGGTTGTTGCTGTTAATGTTGTTACTAATTTCCATGCAAAAGTAATGTCAAGAGTAGCTGAACGAAATTTCACTCTGCAAAAGAGATAAATTTAACGAGAGCAGAAGCGGAATTTTTGCATAAAGCTAACTTTATATTTGAGCTAGTTTGGTTTTTTTGGCAAAAGATCATGCTGGGTTTGGCTTGGCTTTATTTGCATTTAATCAGCACGAATTTTGCGAAATTTGCGTAACGTGAATCAGTGGAAATCTTAGACAGACGGACAGTTGTCAGCCGTGATCTGCTGTGTATTGGCAATTTTCAATTTCCGGCAGGCACGTAATCGAAATTACAATTCGTCTTTTGTCTGAGTTGAGTTTATTTTTTTGGCAGTGAAATTAAGTTAGCTGTGTTTTTGGGATTTTTAATTATTTGTGAAAAAGGCAGCTCGACAATAATTAGCTTTCGCTGTTAAGTGTTGGTGTTAAGTGTCGGGGCCAAGAGGTAACAGCAAAGTGTTAACTGAAAACCGTTTACTGTTAACAGTTTTAGGCCCAGACGAGCGATCGTTGTAACAGTTCCCAGTTGGTTAGTTGCATTTCCACTTGATTCACACACATTTTGTGCAACTTTACATGCAATTAACACGTTCGAGCTGCATTTGTAGAGTACTTCAGCTGCAAACAGATACAAAATCAACAACGAAATTGGAAAACTCGAACTGTAATTGAAATGCCATGCAGTTGCTGCAACCAACTAGGGAAAGGAAAGTGAAATTATCGCGATGATGACGCCGCTGGGTATTCGATTTGTTTTCAATTTCATTTGGTTTATGCTGTCTGTTTCTAAGGCCTTTTAATACGCCACATGCATAATTATTATGCATAAACACACACAACACAACACACAACACTCACAATCATACTCAAAACACTCACACAGAGACTCACAAATTGGCGGCAAGGCCTGGGCATATTACGAGCACTCGTCGCACTCGTCAGTGAAATTGAAAAATCATTTTTGAAAGCGCTTAAATTATTTGTGAACTGACAAAACACACATTCCATTCGATGCCACCGTTTATCGCTACGTTCCAAATGCCTTGCCACAGTTTTTCAGTTTTTCTTTTCAGTTTTTCTTTTCAGTTTTTCCTTTGCTCTGTATTACAAAATTTTAATTGCAGCTAAGTGCAAAATTGTTTAAGTGGCTGGACTAATACTCTAAAAACTGAGACTCGTGAGATCTATGATTAAGAACCATAAAGTGTATAGTAACTGGTTAGAAATATAGCTACAGCTGCATTAGCTCAGCATACCCTATGGTAAAAGAAATAAAGGGTAAACTCAGTATACCCCAAAGTGCACAAAATCGTTGAATTTAAAAGAAGAACAGATAAACTACATGCTGTAAAACTGAAACGTATCAAAAACTAATATACTTACTGAGCTACGTAAACCGCACATACCCCAAATAATAAATAAAAAATAATAAAAGTCCCAAAACTAGCAGGAAACGGGCCAGCTAAATGCGAGTAAATAAATATTTAGTTAACCCAAATCTGATCACAAAGTTATAAGGAAGGAAACATTTTGCGAGTGAAGTGAAGCAAATGCTGCTAGTTGGTGGCACGCTGTGGTGCTCTGTGGTGCACTGTGGTGCTCTGTGCTGCTCTGCTGCTGTGCCGCCTGGTGGTGCCTTGTGCGGTGTCTCTGGGGCGCACTTGTAATCCAGTTTTACGACGCAGATTTCGACCAATACATTTGGCCAGAGCAGGAAGTGTTTACACCGAGTTCCATATACTGTGGACGTTTTGTGTTTTTTTGGCTTGCTGGTGAAATTATTTCTTTAAAAAAAAAAGCTGTTTTAGTTTCGTGCACCAAAATATTTAATGCTGACGGCACTTGGATGCGTTCGATGCGTCTCCTGGCTAAATCTGGTCGTGGCCAGTTGCATTACATAATGCCCCCGATTTATTAGTGCCAGGCTTGTCAGTGCGTGTTGCATCAGACGGACGGACCATGAGACAGCGCAAACTTGTCCAGAGTTTTCCACGCACGAAATGCATTCAGGCAAAATGTAAACAGATAATGTATAATTAAATAATTAAAAAATAAAATGCTATAAATTCATATTAAGTACTGAAAATATAAAAACAAAAATTATGAAAAAATGTCACATAAAAAAACTTTTATTTATTATACCATGCATTAAAAAATTGCTTATGAAATTAACTTACTAAAGATTTCAATCTTAAACGTTTGGTATGGAAAATTTATGCATAAAAAACTGAATTTAATGGAGCAAAAAATATTTATTTAGAGTTTAGTTTGCAAATTTAGCTTGTTGAATGCTTCGGAAGCAATCTAATCTTTTATTGCTTTGGTTTCTTTAAATGGGAAAACTCTTGCTCCAAAATATCTAGCCGCTTTTATGCAAATCTTGGCCTAATCTTTTCCGCATACGTGTGGAAAAACTACGCCGCTTGGGAAATACGAAATTCCAAATAAAAAAGACACATAAACTCGACTGAAGGTCGATTTTACAGGCGCTGTGGCATTTGGCCAGCGCCTTGGGCGTGAGAGCCGAGGCAACGTGGCAACGAATGCAAACGTTGTATGTATATGCAATTGAAACTGTTGTTAAACAGAGGGAGATTCTGTGTGGCAACCAATCCCCTAGACAAGCTTAACGAACACCTGTGAAAAGGTCAGCCAAGACGCCGACAATTGGCTTTAATTGACGATTCTGGCTCAGAAAAATGAAAGTGGTTCTAGACAATGGAATTGCATAGTCCAATCCACAGACAACGGAAGTGCCTTTAACGCCTGAATGACTACACAGACAGACAGACAGACAGACAGAAAGACAGAGAGACATAGAGAGAAACAGGTGTATGGCATCGAGTCCAACTATAAATCAACTGCAAAATGCATAACTCTAAGTGGGAAAGTAACTTGGGCACATCCTTCATAAATCAACATCAAGCTTGGCTCTTTGGCTCCACGTCAATGCACTTTTCACTTTGATAAATATTTCGTTGACGGGTTGTTGGCTGCAAGTAGACAAGTCCATCCACCATTTGGCCAGGTGATTTGCATAACTCAAGACTTTGGGTACTATATGTTAATTTGCTCAATTTCCACGATCCATAAAAAGATACAATTGCAGCCAACGTGTAGCGGAAATTAAACAAACTATGAGAATATTTTAATTGCGTTATAGATAATCATCCAAAGAGAAGCGAACGTTTAAGGTCAGTTCTTGACAAGACAAAGAGACGTTAACAAATTTTTGTATTCCGTACGAAGGCTGGGTAAATATTCTGTACGAGTTTTCGACTTAAATCGATCTATTAAATGAAGTTATGTGAGGGAGTGTTTTTATAGTATAAAGACAGTTATTTTATAGTTTATTTTGCTTTGTTTAAGAATGTTTTAAATACATAAATTATTATTTAGAACGGAATTTTAAAAGAACTTGTAGACAGTAGAAACAATATTAGATAAATTTTGGGTGTCGGAAATACATAAATAATATTCTTAGAATATATGTGAGAAACTTAGAATATATTTAATAAATAAATAACTATTTTGAACTTAAATAAAACTTGTTGTGTCGGAAATAAGATATATTTTAATGCTTGATATTTATATAAAAAATATTGTAGTAAAAAATGATGAAATAATTTAAAAATTTAAAACATAACCTATTTAAAAAGCCAAACAAATAAGCCATATTTTTTAACTTCAATATTGTATTATGAAAAAATTTAAGAGCGCGACAGCTTCTTTTGTAGAGCCCAGCTGCAGGCAATTACGGCGCTTTCAATTTTACTGTCGGTTTGTTTTTTGCACTTCATTCTAAACAATAAGGTAGTTTAATTTAAGCCGCCGCACACTATTTTGGCCTCATAAATTTGGTAGGCAGCTTCTTAGGCGCCCCGCCAAGGGCCAAAAGAAACAAACGAAGCAAACGAAACCAAAAGTGAACAATTTAATCAAGTACACAATGGAATTTATGTAACAGAATGGAGTCAAAAGCGTGGGCGACCTTGAGTGCCCCACACACACACACACACACACACACATGCACTCTCACATACGTGCTAAAGCCAATTAAACGAAGCTGTGGAATGGCAATGAGTCAATATTAGATGTCTTGGCACACATGATTCATGGCGAATACAAAAACTGATGAAAACAAAAATGCAAAACGATTTGCACTAATCGATTTTCTCAGCAGCAAAACAGAGAAAGAGACAGAGAGAATGCAAGAGAGAATGTGTGAGAGAGAGAGAAAGAGATACAACTAATAGTGACAGCAACAATTGCAAAACCTGCACTGCATTTGGTTCAAAGACTCAAGACTTAAATATTTATTGCGGCTACACTAATTTGCATTTAGTGTTGTAGCAAAATTCCGAAATTCCGGTGGCATCAGTACATACACAGCGAGAAATTAATGAAGAATTCAGTTCGTTTTTTAAATCAATTCTATATGCATGTTTATGCGAATTTAAAAATTCAAGATAGGAGATATATGTATATAATTTTTTGCAGTGTAATTTTTAATATATTATTTATAATTGATAAACAAAAATTAAATTTAAAAAAATTTTATTTTATTTTAATTTCTGTCAGAAATAAATTCTAATTTGTCGAACTAAATTTTAAGGCACAATTTTTCGCTCTCTGCAGTGGCAGCAGAACTTAATGCGCGTTTGTTGCCTAAGTCTTTTGTTTGCCAGCAAACTCAGCCTGAAATGCCACAGTTAACCACATGTGCCACCGACTGCTGTTGCTACAGTTGTGGTCAGGCGTTAAAGCTACAAAACACAACAACAACAACAATTGAAATGCTTAAAAGCCACTTTAAACGCTGCTGACGGCTACGCTGCTGCCGGCGCCGGCGGCGACGCTGACGCTGACGCTGGCTGCGCAGTTGTCGCTTGAAGAAAACCAAAACCACAATAACCACTCTTACTTACTTTTGGCCACAGACGCTTTTCATTTCTTCAGTCTGTTAACGGCACGCCAACGATGCAGACGGCGTTAGCTCCGGCTGCAAACTAAGCTAACTGTAAACTGTAAACTGTAACTGAAAACTGTAACGCTTGCACAGTGGTGCCAAAGCAATTCGATAAGCAAGTGCGTGCGCTTCCTGTTACCAAAAGCGAACTGCAACCGTTGCCTGCTTATTATGCCAGTTGATGTTATTAACATCCAAAGTGGATAGTGAAAAGTTAATCATACGACACGTTCGACGATCGCTCGCTCTCGCGTCTAACGGTTAGTGCTGTTAATGCTGCAAATTAAACAAAATTAAAACACTAATAGAGCTG
The DNA here is from genome assembly GCA_035045125.1 of Hypselothyrea guttata. Lineage (NCBI taxonomy): Eukaryota > Metazoa > Arthropoda > Insecta > Diptera > Drosophilidae > Hypselothyrea > Hypselothyrea guttata. The sequence continues at coordinate 614,502 of JAWNNJ010001637.1, forward strand.
TGAGCTGCGGTGAAAGAGCCAAGAGCAGAAAACATAAAAAAATAAAACGATATACGGGCTGCCCAGTTGCAGCAATAAACTAAAAAATCAACGCAGAGCTGAAGTGGTAAGTAGCTGCCACACAGAGGAAGCAGCGCCAAAAAAGGCAAATAGAAATTTAACAGCAAACACATACAACATACAACACACAACACACAACAAACACACACAGACGCAACATTCGACATCAATCGACTCGTCAATTTGCTGTTTATTTTCATGCTCTAATTATTTGGAAATTTGAAATTTTTATACGCAAACATTCATCCAGCGCTTGCCACATGTGGCATGCAATTTTCTAAGCCCAAACTCAAGCCACAAAAAAACATTAGCTGTCAATAATAGACCACAGATTTGTGAGTTTTCTTCAGTTCGACCTAATGACACAAAAGACCCACATTAAGCCCTAGATAAAGATCAAATGGGCGAAGGGGCGAAGGGGCAAATGTATTCTGTTATTTAGTTTTTTTTTTCCAACTTTTCACCTGAGTGAAATTTTCGAGGAAATGAAGACGGAGCGAGAAACAAAGTGAGCAAAGAAATGCAAAGACAAACAAGAAAAATCTTGTTTAACTGACAATTTACATAAACGGCTAACTTAAATTTTATTTTCGCTTTCAATGGCCCATCAGATTATGTATGTGTGTGAGTGCAGATGAGTATGTGTGTGTGTGTGTGGCATGCCCATAACGAAACTACATTTTGTTGTCATATTTATTTTTATTTTTATTTTTTGGGCTTTTACTTCGCTCAACATGAAATTAAAAGCGAAACTTGCGCTCGCATTTGATTTATACGCTATTTTTGTTTACTTACCATAAATATTTCAGAAAAAAATGAATTTTTTGCTTTATATTTTGCGTTTTTGCGTTTTGTCGTTTTGGAAATTAAATACTTTCTAATTACAATAAACGCAGGCAATGTTAACGTTTCTTAGCCTTTGGCAGTGGCCGAAATCACGTAGCCAACAACAATAATACCAACTACAACAAGCTCGCGAAAGTGTCAAGAAAATAATATAAAAAAAAATCAGATTCACTTTTTCTTTATTGTCATATGCCATTTATTTATTTACTTCATTTTTTTGCTGTTGGCCCAGCGTGCGCAATTTATTGACAGCCACTGTACATAGCCTTAACTTTTGCCCCCGCCGTCTGATGCCTTTGCCTCTTGTCTAGAGCTCGACGCGTGCCGCTTTATTTGAGTTTCCAAACGAAAGTGAAACGAGCAAATACCTTTGCATAGTCGCAGCCCCTCCACCCCCCTCTCTGGCCAAAGACCTTAGCCATTGGCCATTAACCAATGCCAGTAGCCGTAGCTGCTCTGCCGCACGTGCCCCGTCGTGCCCGTGGTGTGGTCTTCACTTCGACAGCTGCAATTTGTTTGGGCAATTTATTTCAATTGGTTTTATTTGGTTTGCTGTGGTTGTTGGCAAGTCTGCACTATCGATTGGGAGCATTACAAATTTGTTACAGTCTCTGGTATAGTTTTAATCGCTGCAGCTTTATGGCTTTATATAATCTGGTCATGCTTATCAGCCTGCTTATAAGTAGCGATAATTTTATTGCTTGATTTTGAACGTATTAAAGCTGAGCCGCAGTGTAACTTTATATGCGCTTTTTCTCTCCGATTTCGTAGTCGAAAATAATTTAAATAAACTGATTAGCGTCGAATTAAAATCAAAACATAAAACGTTCAGCATTCAACTGGCTTTCCTTTGATTTGTTTTAATTTGTATGTTTTTCAATTTCGTGTTTGGTATTTGGTGTGTTTTCTTGTTTTGTTTCAAGAGTTTTCTCTGATAATAAGCAGAGATTATAAAGTTTTATGTAAGTTTAAGCTGTGCTTTCTTTACTCCCACCTTAACTGTATGTTAATTTCTTTTTGCCACCAATTCAGTTAATTTAGTAGTTTTATTTTAAAACACAAAAGACTTAGGACACAAACTACAGCCTCACTACATAATAAACCTCTTTGTATTCATAGAGCTGCTGCTATTAGTTATACTCATACAATTTTAATTAAATCAATCTTATACAAATAAAAACAAATAAAAATAATAGGAAAACAAAAGACAGCACACAAACTTAAGCTGTACTGTCATATAACTATGCTTTGCTTTTAGCTTCTTCTAATACGTATATTTTCTATATTATATTCCACATAAATTCATCATAATTTTATTCATTGCAATAACAAAAGACTTAAGACACGAACTTGCTAATTAGATCAATTTTTTGCTGTAATAAATCTATTTGAATCTGAGCAAAGGCCAATTGCTGCTCACAAAACAAAAGACTTAGAACACAAACTTGTTATGTAATGAGTTTTAACCCAGTTGCAATGGAGTTTTTTTTACACTTTGTTGTCTTTAGCTATAGCCATTAATATAGCCAATAAAACAAAAGACTTAAGACACAAACTTGGGCCATCAGTTAAGCCAAGTGGTAGCGAAAATTGATGCCTAAGCTGCTACCTTTAAGTTGCATGCTAAATATACTAAATAAATACCGCCGAGATCAAAAGCCAAGAGAAGAAAATTCAATTGTCACACCGACAACAAAGAAAAACAAATGCCCCCTGGCTGTGTGTGCATATCGGTGCATAAATCGTGAGCTGCAGTTGCCACAGTTGTTCGTCGTGGCCCCAGGGGTGCATTGGATACGACAGTTCGACAGATGGACAAATGGACAGTGGCAGCGAACGACAGTGGAACAGATCGAGCATTGATTAGTCAGCACAAGTACAGCAATTTAGTTTTCTAGACTTGTAGCCAATAAACCAGTAAAGTCGGTTTTAGTTTAGTTTTTTTTTCGCTTTTGTTTTTTTTTTCTGCTTTTTTTATGCTGCGCATTCAATATTTTCTCACAGTCACACTTCGTGGCCAGAGTCTGTCCGGCTGGCAGGCAATTGGGCTGTGGATTGATTGCTAATGTGCATCTGAAGTGGTATCTGAATCTGGTCACTTTATGCAGATTTGTGGCCTGAGAGCGCTGTATCTGATGCAATATATGTTAGCACTGAGCGAGAATGACATACATAAATATATATATTTATATATGTATATATTCATTTGTATCTTTGGTGCAACTTTTGCTTTCTTCAGTCTGCTCCACTTCACTTGGATCACAGCTGCCTGACGAGTTTTGCTCTACGAGCTTTTGTTTTGTCAACTCTGCTTTATGATTTTTCATATAAGTGCTTAATGTTGTTGCTGCTGCTACTGCTGCTGCTGCTGCTGTTACCTTTTGCAATTGTCACATTGTTTTGGGCCTGGTTTGGTAACAGCACAAACAAAAAGTAATACCAAAAGCCCAAAGCCTCAAGGTAATTAACGTGTTGCGCATCTTTACGCAATTTCAACGCTGCGAAATCAATCAGCTGCCGATAAAAACCGCTTCACAAAATAAAAATAAAAGTAAAATTAAAAAATACCCAAATATTTAACTATTTGAAAAATAAAAGCCACACACTTACAGTTATTTTGCGATCATTAAGCGCTCAATATCCGGCTCGATGGGGTAATGCAAATTATTTCAGTTTCAGTTTCTGCACAAACGTGAGCATGTTATTGTTGTTTAATTTCAGTCATTCTTGCTTCATTAAGCATGTCCCGAGGCAGGGGCAGCAGTAAGTGTAGGGGCAGATGGGCGTGACTATCCAAGACATTTTTTCACGCACTTAACATGAGTATCATGCAGACTTTCGCTGACAAACGCCTAGCATTGCGATGAGTCAGCAAATCCAGCTGATCGACAATATCGATGGCGAAATTAAAGGCAAAAATAAATTAGATTGTTAACGACATTTTAAACCTTTTAAAAAGAACTTTTAGAGTTTTAATAGTGTGCTAAAACTGATGGCGTTACCGATATCAATGTTATAATTAAAGCAACATTAATGAAATTCTTAATGACATGAAATATTTTGAATATAATTAAAAGAATTTAATAGTGTGCAAAAACTGCTATCGATATTGAGGGTACAATTAACGGTAAAATTTTTATAGATATTTTAAACATTTAAATAGTGTGTTGATCTGATACATTTAAAAGGAAAATTTTTAAAAATTTCAATAACATTTTTAATACAATTTAAAAAAAAGTTAAAAGAATGCCGAAACGGGAAAATTAAATTAATTAAATTATTAATTGCTTAACTTTGATTATAAATAATCGATTAATAAATCAAAATTAATTTAAATATATGTGCTGTATTCTAAACCCAATCAAACTTTCTCAGCAGTTTTCCATAATTCCTAAATCCGTTAAATTTTCAAAACTGCCGCAATCAACTTCGCTTTTATTTGAAACTAATAAATCAAAGCCGATGTTCTTGTACAGGTTGTTCCCACGAAACGCCCCTAATAAATGCAAGATGCGTATAATATCATAATAATGCTCGTACAACACTTTCTAAATGCCGAATGCTTACCTAATGTCGATGCCGATGGACATGATAATGCTAATGCGTAACCCTAGCTGGATCATAAATTCTTGAGATTGCGCAAGCTTGGGTTTTTTTTTTTTGGTTGTTTGTCGTCGTTTTTGGTGGCTAACGAGGCATCAGGTAGGTGTACGAGAGTAAAGTTTCTGAGCAGGTGCTTTGCCTCATTTGGAAAGCAAAAGAAAAATGAAAGTTTTTCGGTTTGTTTTGTTTTTGCCTTGAGCTGCGTGAAATTTACATTTCGTTTAATAATAATTTCAAGCATTTCACGTTTCTGCTGTAACGACTCTGTGTGTGTGTGTGTGTGTGTGTGTGGAATTAGTCTAAGAAAATAAAACAAGAAATAAATTTTCAAACAGCCTTCACCCATTGGGCACCTCCCAAAAAAAAATTACCTGAAATGCATTTGCATTTTCCGGCAAGCAAACGAGCCAGCACCGCCAGCCTGGGGGCGCTACCCACTAATTTTTTATCTATTTTCGTCTATTTTTTCTTGAATTTTTCAATCTGCTTTTATGCATTTTCATTGTCGCTTTCGTTTTCATTGGAGTTCAATGGCATTCGATTGGGACGCTGGTACATAAAATTTATGCCCAGGCCCGGCCAGGTGACGGGCCCAATAATATTGCCATAAATTTAGCAGGCAAATCTCCCACAGAGCCACAGAGTAATTGGCCAGCAACCAAAACAACAACAACAAAAAAAAGAAGTCAGGCCAAACTTGGCAGTTTGGGAGCCAGATAAAGTTAAATCTGTGTATCTTTGATCTACGTGAACCGGAATGTGTAACGACTTGTGAGAGAGATACCCAACATAATGGCTAGACTCCAGCTCGATGCTAGACTATATATAACACTATAGTTAGTCACACGTGTGCCTTAACGGATTGTGCAAAAAAAAAATATATATATAAAAAAAAAACAACAAAAAATTCACTTCATTAAAATGCAAACTCGTTAACTTCTTGTATGAGGGGGGCTTGACAACATGCTTTTTTTTTCTTCTTTTTCGCCATTGCGCAAGTGAATTTTGCTGCGTAGTATTTTCAATTAGTGTGCTATACAATTTTGGGCTATTGGCAATATTTTGCGCACATTTGTTGACTCATAAATTGGCCAGTTGGATGAAAAATGAACGCATTGCCCATTGCCAAATCTCGATTGCAGCCTCCCGCGTACCCAAAAGGCAGCCTTAGTGCGTCGATTTGTCCATTTGTCGATTTGCTCTGATTATTTCCAAAGCTGCACTTTTGTATCTTTGCTGCTTTGCAATTGTATCTCAACTTGCTCCACACCCAAGTCACAGTTGAGGCTGTAGTTGAAGCCAACAAAGCGTGGCCTACAACAACACAACAACGCATACAAATAGATACACAGAAACCGAAACAGAAACACAACGAGGCGTTGATTTGCAGTCCAAATGCAATTAAAAACTCAACTTGATATTTTTTTAAGCCTGGCATTTGTTTTCGTCTTTTATAGTTGTATCTTTAAGCGTTGTTGGCGGCATTACAACATGACATGGCGCAAGGGGAGAGCCCGGGGAAATACTCGACTCTATTCCACTGCTTATTGTAGCACATTAAGCACTTTATGTCTAACATAATGCATAATATTTACATATTATAATACACTTACCAAAGTGGAGTGTACTATGAAATTTTCTTTAATTTTGTATCTGAGAAAACTTTAAGAAATTGTAAATAAAATTTTGCTAGAAATTCAATTCTATCTTAAAATTTCCCAAATTGTCGTACTTCATTTAACAGACCAATAAAAATTTGCTGTTAATTTTAAATAAAGAAAAGTTGTTAAAAAAATCAAAACCAAAATTTAATTACATTCTTTCTCAAATATTATTTAACGCAGATTTCTATGCTTAATCTATTAAATAAAAATAAATAAATAAAATCAATAAATATTTGTTTACAATCCTGTTGTTAATTGGCTGAAATTATCACATTAGCTCTATTATTTCTTACGCTTTTCGTAACTTTCATCAGTTAAGAGTATTTAATGTTTACCATTTGCCAGACTTGTACACTTTCATGTATTTTGTAATGTTTTTTCAACACTAATTCGACATTATTTGCATATGTTTTCATCATTTGCAGACACAAATAAAACAAAAAGCAGAAAACCAAGCGAAACAAGAAGCCAAAACCCCATTTGGATACTTGAGTTGGCATTGTTGTGGCCGCTGTTTATGGTAAGTTTACTGTATTTATTTGCGCTGATTATGTGTATAACCCTGTTATTATGCTATGTCTGTGGACTGTGGGCGTGTCTGCGACAATTGAACACACCCAAGTAATCAGCACAGACATCAAACAGCCAAAGCTGGCATCGATGAGGCAATGTCAATGCCACAACAAATTGAATTCAATTCAATTGGCATCTTACAACTGAAACGGATTGTAAGCAGCTTACAATATATTTTTGGAGCATGCCCAGATACAAAAAAAATATATATATAAAAAAAATGTAAGCCCACAAGCAGATATCTGGTTATGCCTGCGGTTATTGGCTTTAAGGTATGAGCACATCCGGCTGGGCAGTTGGCCAAGCGCAGCGCCATTAACCTGGGGCCAACAGCCACAAGACTGCAATTAATTCAAGGCTAAAAGCAACTCCGGCTCTGTCTGCAGCCGTCTGGAACTTTCTTTCCACAGATTCGAGGCGATCCAACAGATATGTGCTAGCCCAAATGAAAGGGAAATGCGCCTTGGGCATGCCTTGGGCATGCCTTGGGCATACCCATTACGACAGAGGGCATTGTCACATTTCACTTTCGTTCATAAAAAGATGCAATTGCATTGCACATAAAAAACCAAACTGCATATACATAATTTCAAGTGCAGTTACAGCCTCTCCTCGCCAGTCAGTCGACTGTGACAACGGGTTTATCTATCGCCCCTCAAGACGTTACAAAAACATAACTGACCGCCAGTGTGTCTAATTTCTATTATATATCTCGCCATCTCTTACCGTACATCTATCGCCTTCTCTGTCTCTGTCTCTGTCTCTATCTCATTGAACTTTCTTCTTTCACTCAGTGTGCCACCTGTGTAGACCTGCACGAATTGCTCTCTTTTACTCCTGAGAGTTCCGTTTTTTATTTAGCTTTACATTATCGTAGTTTATATTTAGCGGTCTTTTTTTTGCAACTTTTGCTTTCGTTTAACCCATTTAATGTGGGACCCGCATAGGAGCTTCGAGGTCTGCTGCAGTCAGATTACAGTTTTATATTGTAAAAAATGAATTTTGAAAAAAAGTTAAAATATAAAAAAGGACCAATTTTGTATACCAAAAATGCTCTGTAATAAACATATTTTCAATAAATTCAAATACAAATCTAAGCTCACTTATATGATTTAATTCTAGAAATAGATTCAAAAATATTTGATTAACATTTCTTAAGCAATATATCAAACTTCAAACCTCAAAATAAAATATTTTATTAACATTTTTAAAACAATATATCAAACTTCAAACCTCAAAGTAAAATTTAACTGATGTTGCATTAAACTTATCTATAGAGTTTTTAAAGTAAAATCCTAAGAATTAACTTATTTTCTTCATGTGTTCCTCAATTTTGTGTGCCTTATTTTTCTGCAGTGCATTTGTGCATTTTTTTTTTTCAACTCAAAAAAAAACGGTAACAATAACAGTACCACCTCACACACACTCATATACCATCTTACACACACACAAAGACTATGCAAGAGTGTGCGTGTGTGCACATTTAATTCAGTGGAAAAGTGAAAACGAAAGTGATCAGAGCTGCAGCAGTTATCCAGTTAGCTTTGATCGCATATGCTGAAGCCACTGGTCAGTTGACTTTCATCTTTGCCACTTGCACACTTATCTGTGTGTCTGTGTATGTTTGTGTGTGTGTGTGTGTGTGTGTGTCTACTCCTTCGTATTGATGATGCAATTAAATTCGCCCAAGCAAAGACAATGACAAAATTATCATATGTGATTTATGCCACATCAGGAAATCCATTCACAAAAGTCAACGGTCAAGCGATCAGACGATAATAATGATCGGTTATCATGGTTATTGTATTGAAATTATCGATCAAATTAACGTGCATTTGTTTATAATGAAAATTTCTCGCAATGACCAAATGACAACAAATTGCCGCAGCAATATATTATGGCAAATTTTTTAATGACAGTTATGGACCGTTAGCCACCTTGCACCACCTGCCAGGCCAGGTATAAAGCTACACAGCTAGCTGGATAAACTCGCTTCATTTGGCCAAGTCCAAGAGCGGCAATTATCGGTTGTGGTTAGGACAACCTTTCACCTGATCACCGGCTTCAACAACTGGTTTTTCCCATTGAAAAATCACGAAAATGCAAATGATTTTTCAATTAGAATTTCAAGCACGTGTCGTGACTTCGTGCAGTAGTTTCTTGTGCTACTTTAACAGTTCAAATTGGGGTTAGGTTAAGGTTTTAAGGGGTACGATTATTAGAGCAAACTTATGACTGTTCTAAGTATTGTTTCTAGTTTGAGAAGACAAATAATAGACAAGTTTTGACATCCTACAGTTACAATAATCTCCTACACCTTGTGTTTAAGGTTTAGGGAAAACATCCCACAATTTGAACCCCAGCTTTGACCTCCTACAATTGCAGTCTCTTTTAACACTACATCTTCCTTTTCTTTACTTTTCCCCAGGCAATTTGGCTATGACGCGACGCACGCATCTAATAGCGGCCTGTTTGGGTCTGCTGACCACCGCCTGTTTCGCCCAGACGCAGCAGGAGTCCTCTGGCAAATGGTCACGACAGCTGGAATCTGTGGGCACAACCGATACGGATTCGTTGGACTGGGTGCCATTGGCTCAACCCCTCGATGAGAGCGGCAAGGATCGTTCGGGCAACGGACGTGTGTTGACCTACTCACAATCTTTCCCGCCCAGTGCACGCTTTGGAGATCTTAGCAAGCCGGGTGCGGCATCGTTTGAGTATCCATCATACCAATTCCAACGGTATCCAAATGCTGCACCGCTGCGCCATCAAGGACCACCTCCACCACCACCACTGAAGAGCAGCCTTGGCGCACAGCAGGAACCCACCTCGCAATCGTTCTTCAAGTTCGAGATGCCCTACCACAATGAAGGCGGTCTCTCTGCCCAGGCTCAGTCACCATCCACGCTGCAGACGGGTTATCAGATACAACATTCGTTTGGAAGTGGCAGTGGAGCTGGTTTACCGGCACCCTCCTCCATCTTCAGTCCACCCTCGCTTTTCGGACAGCAGAGCTCGCATTTTGCCGATTTCCAGAAACCTTTTGCACAGGCTTTGAGTAAACCGTTGCCACAGCAGAACTACATACAGGACACGCTACCCAATCTGAAAACTCATGGCAAACCTTTGCCCACACAGGCATCGCTGCAGAGCGTCACCCCGCAAGTGTTTCCCGTTGATCCCGAGCCAGACACGGTGTTCGGTTTAAACAAACAGCCTGCTAATGCTGCCTCTTCTGCAGCAGGTAATCCACAACAAGAAGTGCAGTTGCTGTACGTACCGTACGATACACTGTACAATCAGCAGCGACAGCAGGGTCAGAGCTCTGGCAGCAGCAGCTTTGAGGTGAACAAGTTCAATGTGAACTCTGGATTGCCAGCGGTTAACCCATATCAGATCAATCAGTTCTACACACAAGATCCGAACTTGAGCGCTGATTACTTTGGCGGTGGGACTACAACACGTCCGAGTACCACCAGCACCACTTCGCAACCACATCAGATCTTCCAAAGCTTCGGCCAGTCACAGCCACAGCCACAATTCACGACAGCAAAACCCAAACCGAAGGCACATCAACCGCCACTTGCCATGTTTCTGCTGCGTCCCAACTCTCGCCCCACCCAATCTGATGTGGTTGCAGCGCTACGCAGTGCTCATTCCATATCTGTAATCGATGCACCAACTAAACAAACGCCTGCCATCTTTGTTGGACCTGCAGGTATGCCCATACCCGAGGGTTATATCAAGTTTGATCTACCGTATCTGTCGCAATTGACACATTCGCGGGATCTGAATGATGTGTCCTTCTTTGTGGCACCCTTGAGCTACCGCACACCTAATGGCTTCAATAAGATACTTCTGCCAGAGCCACATGTGGGCTCCATTGTGATCAATCGCTCTAAGGATACGGCTGGCATTCAGGAGCTACAGCCTGTTCGGTCTCAGCGTCCTGGCACTACCCGCAACCCATTCGAATCCACTACCCAGTCACACCGAGTGACCGAAGGTCCTGCTCCGACGCGTGGCAACAAGTTCAGCTATTACTATGTGCAAGATGGCATACAGGAGGTAAGCTCGCCCAAACTACCCACGAAACCTGAGCGTCACCACAAAAAGAAACGCCCACAACAGGTCACCGTGGAACAGCCTGTCTATCGTGCGCCAGCCAAGACACCCAATCCATTCGACACTCTGAATCAAATCGGTGGCGACGACTTCTTCAGCTCACTGAGCACCAAGCCTAGCAGCACCACCTCAACCTCCACCTCAACCACAAGCACAAGCACTAGCACAACCACTACAACGGTACCACCGCAAACGCTATTTACATACAGCTCCCGTCCTCAGGTGGAATTCCCCAGTTCCAATGGCCAGCTGTATCCCCAATTTGAGACAGCGCCACCAACACCTTCCACAGTCAGCACCACTCAGGAGGAGGAGCAACGCATGAAGCAGTACTTCCGTCAGCAGGATGCCTTCCGACAGCGTCCACAGACCACGAATCCACCCTTCGAACAGGTGCAGTATACCCCCACCTCGTTGGATTACGATGCGCCAACAACCACACAAAAAACCAAACAACGAGTGACAATCTATACTCCGGGAGCAGTGCCCGTAACCACTTCCGATGTAGGTTACCAGGTGGATACGCAGGCACCACTCAACCACCGTCCTACCTACAATCAAAACGAAGTCTTGGACAACTCCAATGTAGAGTATGAACCAAATCCATATCATGTACCATCCGAGCTGCCTGCTTTGACACCAGATATACCCGGCTTGGTTAACAATCTACAGGAGGAGAAGGAAAGACAGGCGACGGCAACCACACCGCTCAGCGAATCAGAGCCAGAGACCCGTCCCACACGCCGTCCACTGCGCACACGCAAGCCAACAGTCAACAAAGTTGTGACCACGTCATCCGTGTCCTACTCTGAGTCGGAGAGTAGCTCTAAATTGCCATCACATCGTATCCGACGTCCCTACGGCACCAGAGCGCAATCAGCAGCTGCAGAGAACTCAGATGATTCATTAGCCGCCACCACCACTCGTCGACCAGCTACAGTGCGTAATCCTTTGCTGCGTAATCCTAATCGTATACGCTATCAACCCACGACAGAGGAGCGTCAATCGCTTAAGATCAAACCCAAGAAGCATAAGGGCAACAAAAATGGCAAGCCTAGCGAGGATCAGGACTTGGACTATCAACGTGATGTGCTGAAACAGAATTATCCCTCCCGACGTCCCACCAGCCCCACCGCGATACCCAGTTCGTATGATGTGGGCCAGACCGAAGGACCTGCCTCAGAAACTCAACAGGTTTACACGGTGACCCCCAGCAACAGTATTGACAATGCTGGAGAACAAAACGTATATCCAGCTGGACTACTAGAACCTATGCAGATCGCACAACACTACCAGGAATTTTCAAAGGATAACTATGGTCCCGGTTACTTCCCCAATCAGGAAGATCTAAATCCAACTGAGGCTTATGTTCGCAATGAAGTTAGTCCTGTTTTTACAACATTAGCTACAACCACACCCTCCACCACGACAACAACAACCAGCACCACCACCACCGAAGAACCTATAACCACCACTCGGCGATCACCTTTCATTAGGCGCAATTATCCTAGAGTACGCACCACCACAACCACTGAAGCGTCTGTAACTACCACCACGCCCGCGGAGGAGCGACCTACTGTAAGTGTTTTAAATCCACTCTTTAGGAAAACTCCAACAATGTTTCACTTCTTTGCTAGGTACGTTCACGTCTTCCGCCACGTCGTGTGGTTAAAGTGCGTCAACGTCAGCGTCGTCCTTTGCATCCGGCTTCATCCACGACAGCACCCGCTGAGGAATCGGCACCCGCTACTCAGAAACAGAATCTACGCAAGCTGAGTCGGTACAATCAGGAACAAAAGGGGGAAAAGGAAGAGAAGGTACGGTTAGATAGTAGCAGCCACCTACGCCGAGATTTTATGTATAATCTTTACCTTGTACCACAGCAAACCCCTGCACGTCGTCGCTATAAGCAACCCTTCCAGCTTGAGGGCCAGGAGTCGCAATGGTCACCTGCTTCAGAGACAGCCAACAGCAACACCAATACGAACAGCTTTAAACCTCTAAACCCCAAATATTCCAGCAAGAGCGAAACCTTTGACAACGAACAGGAAATCGTGACGGCCGGACCCACAGATCAACCGGAAACCTACGAATTCAAAGTAGCTGCCAATCTTGGTGGATCTGATGGTGCCCAACGCACTACGCCATCACTGAAAGCGCCCAATTTAAAGTAAGTACAATGTTTATAATCATAGTTTAGGAGTCTAATTATTTTTGTCTCTCTTTAGGCCAGAAAAATCCTTTGCGGAGCTGTTGGAGGAGGTCATGGGCAAGGCGCCTGAAGAGCTTGCCACAGAGACGCCCAGCAGCAGCACCAACAGCCGCCTGAACAGACGTGGCAAGTGGAAGAAGACGCGAGTAAACGCAGGCTCTGAAAATGGCGAGAATTTCGAAACAGCCGAGTCGCAAAATCTGGGACCGCAACTTCTGAACTCGCTCTACGCCGGTAATGAAAAGGCGGAACAGCAGCCTGATCTGGAGCAAGAGTTGGAGCAAGAGCAAGATGAGGCACAGCCCAAAGCCACCACGCCGTTGACACCCACCACCGAGGGGCTAACAACCGAAGTGCCAAGCACCACCATCGCCTCACCCACCACTCCCGAAGAGTACGAGGTGACCACTGCCAAAAGTGCCGATGCCACAACAATGGCCACCACACTGGCTGTGGCTGTAGAAGAGAGCGCCACGCGTCGCATGGATACCGCAGCGGATGTGGATGATCTAGAGACGCAACCGAGCATCTTTTCGGAAGTGCGACAACAGTTGCACGATCTCTTTGCCATCGATGAGAATGAGGATGAGGCGGTGACAGCGGCTCTGGCGGCTGTGGGTAAGAGACGACAGGAATATACCAGCATCAAACGCACCACTAGCACTACGGAACTGGCCAGCGATGCGGAGGTCACAACAACACCGCCAACGCCCAAGGATAACTTTCACAAGGATCTAATGGAGCATGTGGTCTATGCCACATCCACCTCGACCAAAGTCACATCCGAAACGGAAATCTGCTATCGAGGTCGTTGCATACGCTCCGAGGATTTGCCCGCCAATCACAAGCTGCACTGAGCACCCAGTAGGCGAGGATAAGCCAGATTCCCCATGTAAATACAGTTGAAAGCGGCAATGGGAGGGAAGAGGGCACGAGTCAGAAAGTACACTTTCTCCTGAGAGGAAGATCGTTTTTACCCACTTCAGTTGTTCCGCAGTCGTTTGTAATTAATTTAGCTTTACCTACGAATATGTTTTAAAGAGTAAGCGTATAAAACGAGAAAGAAGCAAAGAAATCCATATCTCTTATCGAATTCGAATTCTATATGCGATGTATTCGAAATTTTGTAGTAAATTTAGTAGTAAATTAATAAATATAATACAAACACAAATACAAATAAAAGTTAATATTACGCCTAGTTTAGTCCTAACTTAAATCATAATCTCTATAAGCTTATGTACAATATAATACTCAGAACTAACAACAATAAATAAAGAATCGAAATCGTTACAATGTAGTAGAAATACATGACTTTTTCACAATAAAAAACCATGAGGGTGTGTGGGTTGCTAAAGGGCAATGTAATCAATAACCGCACCATAATAATGATAATAAAATAATAAAAAAGTAGAGTAATTATACTAAGTATTACACGAAGTTCAACAAAATAATAACATGTGGCGCCAGCAGTTTTTCTGCATTTAAATATTGTTCGATTCTTATCAGCAGAAATGAAACAGGTTGATATGCCAACTTATAGTCGAGGTTAGGTTTGTTAAATTACAATCGGTTAACAAACACAGAAGATATTAATGAAACAATATTGCAGGCATTGCCTCGCTTGCCATCTGTCAGCATTGCGGATCGAGCCAAGATTTTAAGAACTTTTTAACACCCGATTCCCTTGTAGCAAAATTGTGACCCAAGCCACCATAATGATTTCAAAATTTAACAATTTTTGCACATAAAAAGCGTTTTAATAATACATATTTGCTAAATATTCTCATTAAAAATGTTGTAAAATATTACCAGTAAACATTTCATATAATAGTTATATACGATATACATTAAAATATATAATTTATAGCGACGATCAATTTTATCTAATACCGTGCATTAGGTACATCAGTTTCAGTTCTTAGACTCACTTAAGCCATAACCAAATTGAAATTCGATTCGTTTCTAGGAATCAATAAGACGCGCCCGTTCCGAATCCTCCTGCTCAGCGTCGGGAGGTGTGCGCGTATTGGATGGACTGTTCCAGGATTGCACCGTGGTGCGGCCGAAAACTATGAACACCAAGTTGCCCAAAAAGTAGACGAACGCCGTGAAATAGAACACGATGCGCCACTGGGTAGGATTTTTCTGCAAACACCAGAGAGTATTATAACTGAAGTATTAATATATATCTCCTTCTACTCACCTCGTCGGTGACAATGTGGCCAACTATCAACGGAGCCAAAATGCTCATCACATTCGCCGCACAGTTCGTGATGCCCATGAGCGTGCCGGCAAAGTTCGGCGACAGATCCATGTGATTGACATGGAAGCCCAGGTAGCTGGCGGCATTGGTGCCCACGGCCAAGGTGAGCAAGGTGATGACCACCTGGACGCTCGCCTGTCCCTCGGTGATGAAGCCCAGCGCCACGAGCGCCAGCATGGGCAGCCAGGCGCCCAGGGAGTTGAACAGTTTCCTAGAGAAGTTGAGGGACATGGTGCTGCCGCGATGCTTCATCAGATCCGTTATCCAGATGAAGCAGCAGGTCAGCACTATCATCGCCAGGTAGGGCACCGCGGACAGCGGACCATTGTGCTTGATGTCCATGCCCATGACGCTCTTGAGGAATGTGGGAATCTGCGTGAGCAGCGTCCAGAAGCCCCAATTGTTGGCGCAGTGCGCCAGCAGCAGGGACAGGAATGGCAATGACGTCATTATGCTCAGCCAGGGCGTGCGCAGACTCAGCGGCGCCAACTGCTCCCGACCCGCGTCCGAGGCGCGTCGCAGCTGGCCAGAGGTTTCGATATAACGTCGCTCATTCGGCGTGATCGAGGCGTGCTCGGCGGGCGTACTTGCACTGCAGTAGAACCATATTATTGACCACAAGATGCCCGCCGTGCCAGATATATAGAAGATGCCCGGCCAGCCCAACGAGGCGGACGATGCGATAAACCCGCTCACCGAGAGCATGACCACGGTGCCGAATTGTGAACCGGAATAGCAGTAGCCGACCAGACGTCCCCGCTCATCCGCTGGCGACCACTTGGAGAGGAATGTGTGCGTGGAGGGGAAGATGACGCCCTGGCACAGTCCCTGGAATGCGCGCAACGCAATCATCGCCTTGGAGCCGCCCAAGACGGCCACATAGGGCGTGATCAAAGCCAGCAGCGCACAGCAGAGCACGCCAACAAACAGCATGTACTTGGCACCGAACATCGAGGACAGATGCCCGCCGGGCACCTGGGTGACCACGTAGCCCCAGAAAAAACTACTAAGCAGGTACGATTTCGTCTTCTCGTTCCAGTCGAACACGTAGAAATCATCGTGTGTCGAATTTCGATCCGTCATGGCCACAATCGCCACGGACAGATTAACGCGCATGGCATACGACACGGCCAGACCGAAGAACACCAGAATGCACTGCAGATGACGCACACCGAAGCGTGGACCTACAAAGAACCTAGATAAAACGGAGGAGGCGCAATAAATTTCACATTTCTGCTCACCTGTGTTCCCTATGTCGTCGTAGCCCGCGCGACTGCAGCATTGCAGGCAGCCCAGCGCCATTTTGTATAAACAATTATACAGTTGTTATTATTGGTAATATTATTATTTTGCTGGCGCTGCGTTTGTTGTGTGCTCGCTGGCGACCCCGGAGCTTCTAAGCATTTTGATAACGCTGCTCCATGGAATGTAATATGTTAGAAATATGCTCTGCGACGCCTACTCGACGCTGCTGCTGTTTCTGCTTACGTTGTGCTTTGTTTTTGTTTTTGTTTTCTATTCCGTTGTGCATTTGCAAACAGCTGGCGCTGCCAGATGTGCTGACTTAGATATCGATAATTGCGCGATGTCAATCGAAATTCGTTTGCAAAGAAAACAGTGGGTTGCGTAGAATAAATATTATTATATGGAAAATACCTTCATAAATACAATCAATATAAAATATTAAAAATAATTATAAATGTATTATATAAATTAAAATTATATTCATTTAAAACGCTACAGATCTGTCCGCAAAAAGTCTAAATTGGCAACGCTGATGGCATTTGACGCCAACGCTCTGCTTGCGTTGCGCTTTGTTTTTGTTTGCGTTTTCTCTTTTCGTTGTGCATTTGCTGTGTGTGTGTGTGCGGGCGCGTGTGTGTGAAACAGCTGCTGGCGCTGCCAGATTTGTTTACTTAACGATAGTTGGCAACATTTGAGGCTATCGATTCTTTGCGCCGTTGCGCGCGCGTTAATCGAAATTCGTTTGCAATAAAAATAAAAACACAGTTGAGTTGTAGTTGTTCTAAATTGTTTTTTAGATTTGTGCACAAATCTTTGTTTTAATTTAACTTTGTTGGCTTCACTACTTTATATAGTATTGTCTTCTTTTTTACTGCCTTTTTTCTTTTAACATTTTTCGTACATCACAAGTTGGTTTTCATTTTATTATTAACTAATTGCACTAAACTCCTAAAGGTAGTTAAGGTATTTATAACAATTAACTAGAGCAGCGTTAGTATATTGCTCAAGAGTTATTCATTCACGTTTTTCATTTAGCATATGTATATTTTATGTACAATTATGGAAAAATACTGTAAAAATAATAATTTATGCTGCGCCTACGAACTAAACAATTATCATATTGTTATGCATGTTATGTTTTGTTTTAGTTAACTATAAAATAATATCGCTAATGGAAGCACGCGATCGTCATTATGGCAAAGTGTTAGCTCTTGTCCTAGGGTTTTTTTAACAATTAAATTATCAACTAACTGCAGTTGTAAGCCTAATACTTAATGCTAGAAAACAACAACTAAGCGACAAATATCATGCCTTTAGTCAGGGAAGGATTACGCTGGCCTCTAACGGGCGCCATTTGTAATTTGATTGTTGTGCTTGGCAGCTAACGGTACTCCGGCCTCCACACTATCCGCATCGCCATGCATATCCGGTGAATCCCACCACTGAGTCTCCGTCCGCCCAAAGACTAGGAACAGCAGATTGCCCACGAAATAGAATCCAGCAGCCACAAAGAACACCATGCGCCATTGGTTCACATTGTCCTACAAATTGAAAGCAAACAGTTAGCAACAAGTGAGGTTAGGACAGCGTACAGCGTTGCCACTTACCGTTTCCGTGACAATCTGACCCACGGCCAGTGGTGCCAGACCGCTCATAATATTCGCAGCAGCATTCGTAATACCCATCAGAGTGCCCGCATAGTTGGGCGACAGATCAATGTGATTCACCTGGAAGCCCAGGTAGGTGGCAGCGCTGATGCCCACCGTCAGGGTGAGCAGGACAACCGCCAGAATGGCGTTTTCCCGAGGCACATAGCCGAGGGCGATCAGCGAGCACATGGGCACCCAATGGCCGATGGTGTTGAAGAACTTCCGGTTGAAGGACAGGGAGAGGGACTTGTTCTGCTGCAGCGCCTTGGACAGCCAGACGAAGAAGAAGCTGAGCACCATCATCACGGTGTAGGGCAGCGAGGAGAGCAGCGAACTGGACTTGATGTCGATGCCATAGATGTTCTTCATGTAGCTGGGAATCTGCGTCAACAGCGTCCAGAAGCCCCACATGTGGGTGCAGTGCACCACCAGCAGCGACAGGAACGGCAACGACGTGAAGATGGCCGACCATGGCGTCGGCGCCATTTTGTGCGAATCCTGCATCTTGCCCACCGTGCGATTCTCCTCAATGAACTTCAGCTCCTCACGCGTGATGCTGCGATGCTTTTCCGGCGAACTGGCCGAGAAGATCCACCAGAAGACAACCCAAACGAAGCCACAGGCGCCGCCGCAATAAAAGATGCCCGGCCAGCCGACAAACGACTCCGCAATGAAACCACCGGAAGCCAGCATCAAAATGGTGCCGAACTGCGATCCCGAGTAGCAAATGGTGCCAAGAAGACCGCGCTCGTTAGCCGGCGACCACTTGGCCAAAAGCGAATGCGTGGCCGGATGCACTGCACCCTGGGTCAGACCCTCCAGCACCCTCACCACGCACAGCGCCTGCCAGCCGCCCAGCTTGATGGACAGCGGCGTCAGCAGCGTCAAAATGGCACACGAGGCAAGACCCACCAGCAGCAGCATCTTGGCGCCATAACGCTGGGCAATGTAACCCCCGGGCACCTGCGTCACGATGTAGCCCCAGAAGAAGCTGCTCAGCATGTACGATTTCTCCGCCTCCGTGAAGTTGTAGTACTGTAGGGAGTAGGAAAATTTACTTTAGTAAGCTCTTCTCTCTCTCTCTGTCTCTCTCTAGAGAGATCTAAGGAGACTTGGGATGCTTACCTCCACCTGCAGCTCATCCGTCTCCTCTTCGCTCAGGCTGTCGTTGCTGGCCGTAACGGTGCTGTTGGGCTGCTCCGTCATGGCCACCAGGGCCACCGTTAGGTTGACGCGCCACGCGTAGGCCAGCGTGAGGCAGAAGAAGCACAAAATGCATTGCACGTGGCGCACGCCAATGATTTTATCTGCAAAAGTTATAAGAGAAATTACATTAAGTTAGGTAAAGAATAATATTTACGCGTTTTAATTTGAATGTTATCAGCTTAAAGGTTAAAAATTTGCAAATTTATAAATTTTTTTAAGGTTACATTATTAAAGATTGCATTTTAACGGACGAAGTTTTGGTAAAAATTCAATGCAACTTTTTGAAATTTAAAATGTAGCGAATTTACAAAAATATCTGGTATATATCTGCATAATTATAAAAAAATAGTTGATCGAATTATTAAAATAGGAAATTATCCGAATAATAAAATATATCGAAGTAAAATTTAAATTTTAACCGCAAATATTATGCAACCACACATATTTCAAAATATTTTATCAAGTTATTGAATTTCGAAATTGCACGTATTATAAAAGTTACTAAATTTAAGTTAAGATTTCGATATGCAGAAGTAAGGAAAAAATGCAATAAAATATTAGAAATTAAAAATTTGCGAATTTTAAATAATACGGTATTTAATTTTGTATTTCTCGCAGTGCAGACTCTCACGTGATTTGGCAATGACTCTCGCAGGAGCAAGGTGAGAGAAATGCAAGCGCGTTGCTCTTATCACAAACGCTATCCAACTCTCTCTCTCTCTCTCTCTCTCTCTCTGTCTCTGCCTCTCTCTTTCTCTGTTTCTGTCTCTTTGTCTCTGCTGCTGCTCTTTAGCTCTGGCTCTTGCTCAGTTTTTGCGCTCTGCCTTTTATGTGGGGCGCGTTTATTTATAAAACACTGTGTCAAAATCTTGTTATGGCAGTACACACACACACACACACATTGGACACACACATGCATACACTCACACACACAACTCCCACTCGTACATGTGAATTACTCGTGAGGTCTGCAACGTCTCTCAATGAAGTGCAACCGTCAGCAACTCGATGCGGTGCTGTACCCAAAGCGAATCAGCAGCTACACGCGACACATGCTCGCTCACTCTCTCCCTCTCTCTCTGTCTCTCTATATATCTATCTCTCTCTGCTATACCTGCGCTGCTCTGATGGATCGGCAGACCTGAGGCAGCCGCACGTGACGATCTCTTAGCCCGAAATGCCATGTGCATATGTCGGTTTATTGGCACATACGATGAAAGGGAGGGAGGGACTGTCCGACTGTCGGACAGACGAACGTAGGGACAGACAACTGGGACAACCGGACAGACCTTGGACAAGCATTGTACCACAGCTGTTGTTGGCATTCTTCTTCAGCTTGTTGTTGCGCTTGTGATTCATTTAAAACGCTGAAATTTTCCACAGTCTATTTTTGGTGCAAGTCGCAGCGGCGGCTCAGTATATTTATTTTTAGACCCAAGTATCGTCCCCTAGATGGCTTAGTCTTAGTCTTAGTTGTAGACTTAGTTGTAGTTCTGGTTGTAAACAACATCGACAGCAAATTGCAACCTTGCGCTGAGGCCTTACAAGGTACTAAAAGTCGTTCTCTCTGCCTCTTGGGTTGGGGTCTATTGAACTCGCCACAACTAATTTTCAGAACGCAAACGCAAACGCGAGCGAAACTCAGCCAATGCCAAAAGCTATACAACAATTACTATATTTAATTCAATACAAATTATTTATGCATTAATTATGCTCAGCAATTAACAATTGAGAGCCACAATTCTCTATGAACTTGGCCTGACTTTTGAAGCCCCATTTCAAGTGTTTCGATGCCTCGAGCTCTCTCTCTCTCTCTCTCCAGCTGAATCAGTTTGTATCTTGTATCTGACACGTTTCTCGATTTATTTGCAGATACTGTAGCGCTCGCTTTGTCATCCAAATTTAGCAGCCCGAAACATTTGTAGCAATTAAAATTTTCAGTGCCGAAGCTGAAATATCGGCAATAAACATTTATGAGCTACCATATGAAAGTTGAATTTTTGATTGATTGCCAATCTGTTGCTATATATAACTTATACTATATAGCAGTGATATAGCTGCGAAAGTTTCCACATTAATTGAGTTTTTGTTTGAGTTTGTTTTTCTTGTTTTTGGGCAGGCCGAAGGACATGCCTTATAGACCACAAACAAATCGAGTGCAAATTGTGCTGATAACCGATAACGCGGAATACAATAACGCTAACGCAATAATGAACCAACTACACGATAAAAAAAATACTATATAGTATATATATATAACAGCAACAACAATACAATTAACCAACCTACATACAGAGCCGTAGAGTATGTCAGCCCGATATGTCAGATTAGATAATTGCCATACTGCGACTCATCGTAACGGGCCAGGCCAACCATCGATGATAGTCAGGCTGGCGGTACGTGTAACCTAGACATCGTAAAATAGGGTCTTAAATAGCGCCCACTTCTAGGCGCTACGAGTGTTCTTGCACAGCCCGAAAACTCTCGTGAATTATGGCGCAATTGTTTGATACTATAACTCAAAAGTTGTGCTGGTATTTGTGCATGATTTAAAGCTGCTAGCAATACAAGTATTTCTCTCAGTGCATGCCAAGTATCAGCTGTAATAATTCATTAAAAATATTTGTGCTCATGTGCTTGGCTGTTTATCAGCCAAGTATTTGGCTTGCTCTCTAGCTCTCTCTCTATTTCTTACTCTCTCCCTCTCTCTCTCTATTTCTCTCTTCCCTCTCTTTCTCTGTAAGCGTTAGATAAGCATGAAGCAGAGCTGCGTCACTTGAGGGTAGTCCAAAGTTAATTCCCTGAGTAATGCGCTGTTATTTCTTTGTTCTCAGCCTTTACTTTAAACTTGTATTTAATTTAAATTCAATTAAATTGTTTAAAATAGCATGAATATATTGCAGGCAATGGAAAGCTATAAAAATGTAGCATTGTTGATAGCATTGCTCACTTTCAGCTGCTCTTGCCCCCCTCTCTCCATGTGTGCCCGCCTATTTGATTTTTTGTTTATTTTTATCATTTTCGTTGAGCGTGCTAAAAATTCAGTTTGTCAGCGAGCAGACAGCGGTAATGATATTGCTGATATTGAAATTTATTTAATTTCCACCTTTTCACAATATTCACTTCAATTGTATTACATGGAATCTGCTTATGGATATAATACTATCTGGCATATTTCGAAGGTCTCAACTGTCGCCAACTTCAAATGCAATTAACGTTCGCTTTAAAAGGCCATAAACATCGGGTAACAATTGAATGGAATTTTATGGGAAGCAGGGAAATTGGACAAGTTGTTGAAGAGGGGAAGCGGCTGCTTTCGCAGGGAGGGAGGAGGGAGACGGAGAGAATACAAATTGAGGTGCAGCTAAGCGTTATATTTTTTGTAGTTTTCAGTTTTTTTTGCTTCCGGCAACAAGCCCTGTTCTCTTACATAAACACGTGTCGCCTGAGAGCGATTTGAGACTATAAAGCGATCTTTGCTAGAATATATACTATATATATACTATATAGTCTAGCGATAAGATGTTTCGCACTTACCATTGGCGTATTTCCCAGTTTTCACCATATTCAAAGTGGTTGTCATGTGTGCGGCGCGGGTTGATTGAAAAGCTCACAAAATAATAGAGAATTCGCTTGTTCTCCTAGTCTCTCCGATCTCCGATCTCCGATTCTCTGTCTCTCAAGTTGGCTCCTGATATCGCTGGACTTTTGGATTCCTTGTTCACACAACGTGTTCCGTCATTAAGCTGAAGCACATGGCAAGTGGGCGTGGTAGGAGCAGGCGTACTTGGATTTGAATTTGAATCGGATTCGTAGCGAGTACAAAAGTCGCGTTGGCTTTGATACAAAATCGAATGTCTCTCGCATAAATAAATTACAATGCGGGCAGCCGACACACGTTTCGATTCACGAAATACGAAAAAGAATTCAACGCTTTTCACGTACGGAGAATTGACTTTTGAGTTAGCACGCGTATTCAGATACAGATACAGATACAGCTACAGCTACAGCTAACAGCTACAGATACAGATGCCGATCGGCTACAGTCACTATATAGTATATATATACATATATATATGTATATATGTATGTCTGGCTGTCTGTCTGTTGGTGTTACGCGTATTTTGACTTTTGGTTTGTTCTAGCGAGCGCTGGCGACTGCTTGAAATACTTGCTGCCGCGATTCTTTTATAAATATGATCGCTGCTCTGCTCGCTCGAGAGAGTTGCAACGTCGACGTCGACGGCGACTGCGGCGTCGCTGCTGACGTCCAAGTGGCTGTCACTGGCACACACATGTGTATCGCGTGAATTCCATTTTCATTTCGGTTTTGTTGCTGCTTTTGCTATCAGTAAAACCCGAACACGCTGGCAAAGGCAAAGGCAAACGCAAACCAAGTCGACAATGTGTGTATCTGTGTTGCCTGCTCTCGCGCTCGCTCTCTCTCGCTCACTCTCTCTGTCTGCCGCTCTCGCTCTCGCCGTATGTTGCTCTCGCTGCGCGCTCTCCCGCTCTAATTTGCCGGCCAATATGTAAACAACACCAACGACAACAACGAGTTATCAGCAACCAACACTGCGCCCTCCCTGCGCCCTGCTCTCCTACCTCCTCTTCGTTCTCTTCACTCTGCGCTCTTTTTCGCTGTCTTTTGGCATTATAATTTTATTTTATTTTATATTGTGCACATGAAATTAGTCACATCCCATTTCCGTTTGGCAATTTCAGCTGCAACTGCAGCAGTTACGGCTGGTATCTGTCAGATACTTTCGACCACCTCTCAACCTGGGCCCAGCTCTTATCAGTCGCTGCCTGAGCCTCTGTCGAGGTCAAAGCCAGCTGCTGATAGCTTCGAGACACGCACTCAAACACAACTCAATGTAGCTGAAGCTGTAGCTCTAGATGTATCTGTAGCTTCAGATGTATCTGTAGCTCCAGATGTATCTGTAGATGTATCTTTAGCTGTAAAGCAGTGTACAAAAGGAATCTATTACCTCAATCAGATGTGACATAACCCAGACCTTCCCTGTTGCCAATCGTAATAAATACTACAGATTATTATTGCCTATTTACACTATCCATAACTCACAAATTGTCAGCTTGTCTCTGGCTCTGATGGATGCAATTGATTTCCAGCCGGACAGCTACAGGAATTCAATTGAAAACAGCGCAGCGGGAGAACTTAATTAAGTTTTAATAAGGCAAGCTCAAGTAGCAGTTATCAATAATATAGTACATGGAAAGGAGGCAAATTATTTAGCGCTTATCAGTTGAGACTTTGATTTGGAACAACAACGTATGCCCTTTCATTACTGATTGCCACACAAAAAAGAAACGACAGCTCTGAAGAGGCATTTTTATTAATCGCTGCAAATGCCATTTTCGGCATATGTTATATTATACACTGCAGAAGTTTGCATTTGTATGCGTGTTTGAAGCACCTGATAAGGCCCCGGTCCCGTTTTTTCACACACACGTTTTTTCTTTTGGCACGTTCGGTTAGGTTTTTTATCAGCAAATTTACCTTTGAATATACAGCCAGCTCTTCACTAGCTCTAGCTGGGATTTTTGACTTTTTTATAGCGACTAACATTCCGGCGAAAAATAGCTGCAGCTTTTGGCTTAATCCATTAGGCGTCTTATCAGGCCTCGCCATCTCTGTCTGCTGTCCACTTGAGGTGTTGTGTAAAGCGTCGAGTGTCACGCTTCTACGATATTTTTAAAATAATTAAATGACCAAAAATAGTGTAAAGATTCTTATCGCATTATGATCGAATCGAGTGGTACATTATTTGACTTGTATTGAGTAAAGTGCTTCAATCTGTCCGCCACATGAACAGGTAAGTGTATGGTAAGTAAGTCATGCGGTAATCAATCTAATCAAAAGATCTTATCATACGGATGCGTCACGCCCACTTCGACTGGTTATGCCCCTAATTGAAGGAGGACAGCCGAACGAATCTCTGCCCTGCATTATCACAAATGCTTATCAAACAACAAAAAAGCACAAAAAGCGCTCAGCTCGACATTTGACAAATGGCAAACAGCTCGACTCGCTTGACGTCAAAAGGCAGGCTGAGCAAGAGGTGGGAAGAGGGGAAGAGCAGGAAGAGCAGGGAGCAGAGGGAGCAGGGGGAGCAGGGAGAGCAGCTGTAGGCAGCTGGTTAGCAGGTAATAGAAGCTGCCTCTGCGTTACAATTTTACAAGGCGGAATAATTAAAATTATGGGCATTAGAATAGCTACAAGTCTGTACATAGAGACACATTTATCAGATACAGATATAGCCATGGATACTGCTCGAATGGAGAATGGAATTTTACAGCGTTTCTTTGCATGCGCTTTGTCAATTGCCATCGAAATTGGCATAATAACTCAATTTCAAGCTAAACGGCAATATTACGCATACGCCGCGTGTAACAAATTGTATGCAGATCCAACGGCAAATAGATCTATCTTTATTGGCAGCGAGAGTAAACGATCTCTGGTGTTTTTCCAGTGTTAATCTGGCCTAAAGGGTATGTCGGCCAAGTTAAATAGGAAGATTCCAGGTAGAATCTTAGATGGCCATAACGATTGACAGCTGTGATATCTATTTAGGGTTTATGTCAACAGCAATTGAATGAAGTGAAATATTTATATGCGGCTTTATTGTGTAAATTTCTATAGCATATATTGGCTGACATATGTAGCTTGACAATCCTAATTGAATTGTATGCACTCAATTGATTCAATAGTTCAATTGACATAAATTAGCATTCACAATTTCTCATGGAATTTTTTATAGACCCTGTACTTAGGAAAAGTACAAATGGCTCTTCTAAGTTAGTGCAAATGGAAAATGTATATAAAGAATAAATATATAGTTTATAATATAGTATATATACTCTTAATCATATTCCATCTATGCTGTAAATTTAAAATACGATCGAATAAGAAACAACGCAGATATGCAACAGACAATTTGCTCGACTGTGTGTATTATTGAAATGCAAAGTATAGGATCTCCCACTGTCGGTTACGTACGACTGATTCGTTTTTACTGGTTTTATTCGCTATTCATCTGCAGCTATACTTAGTTATAGACTGTCGCTTCTCTGACCCCAGACTTTGCATAGCACCTGACCACGCCCACCTCGTTGACACCTTATTAAACAATTGTTGTACAATTTGAACTATTTGATTGGTGTCTAGCCTGAAGATTACTGAGTATAATAGGTAGTTGCCTAGCCCTCACAGCTGGCAGCTTGTCAAAGACATTTTTGATTTTCCGCAATTGTTTGCCTAGCCGAAAAATCATTTTAATTGCCCATTGCAGCTGAGATAATTCTTGGTTTTTCTTTTGTTTTTCTTTTTCAGAGAGCGTCAGCTGCGCAGTCGACGGCGACGACATTGTGTGGGCGTCCATGCTTGGACTCGGTCTCCTCACGCGGCACTTCGATTCTTAAAATAGAATATTTTTTCATTTTTTCATTTTCACTGCTCGTGCGGCCACTTGATTTCTTTCCACTTTTCATTTTCAATACACTCATCCCAGTCCGGGCATAGCCAGATTATCATCGATACTATAATCTCTGCTCCAACAATCTCAATTCAGGCGAGAATTACTATATACGCCTGATGCTGGATGCTGGATGCTGGATGCTTGAGGTCGAGTAAACATCATTGACAGCAAGTTCATGTTCTATTCAACATATTTAAATGGCTACAAAAAATACATAAATAATTATTATTCATTAAAACCATTTTAATATATTCTTTGGAATTCATAATACCATTTGAAATTTATTTCAATTTTATTTCGGGAGTTTCAATTACATAGTTTAGTATGCATTTTAAAAATATTATTTAATTAACATAACTACAATAACTTAAAAACATACATTAAATATTACTGAAGATTCATTGAATAAAATAAAATATACATTTATACATATATGCTAAAATTATTAATTTTTTCAGAGGGTTTTAATTAAATTATTTATTTATTGATAAGATGCAAGATTTTCAAGAACACTCGACAGTAAAACCCATGTAAACCTTATCAATACTAGTTTAATTAAATATTATTATTTTTTTTTTAAGTGTCTTTAATATACTAAAACTAAATTCTGCTTGCCGAATAATACTTAAAAAATTATATTAGGAAATTTCAACTGTTGAAATTCCCAGCAATACATATAAGATTTAATTGAGGTAGTATAGTTTATTATTGCAATCTATTTTTGTTGCTCTTTATTTCATTAGAGATAAACATACAGAGCAGCTTGTTAATTTTATTGCTCATAGATCAAACACAACAGAGGAATACAAACAATATTTTGTTTGTGTTTGTTGTTTCTCTAGTGACATCTTCATTCGTCAAAATCAATTTGGGGTTTCTGGCCCAAAAAAAACAAAAGAACAGGCGATTTGCCCAGAGATAACTACGCGTGATCTTGGCCAGGGCGAATCTTCTGCTATTTCCGTAACAAAATATTATTTGAATGGCCCAAACGTGCAGTATTTAGTACGCGTATATTACCTTTGTTGGGTTACCGTTAGTCATTGCCTTTTAGCCTGCTGCAGTCTTATCTCTGGGCTCAAGACTCTGGCGTAATATGCTCTTCATTTATGACGATAATTCGCGGAATGTAAATCTTATCATTTTGGTTAATACAACTGCGACAGCCACGCATCAGATTTATCACTGTGACATCATCAGAGGGAAAAGAGTGTGCAAAGTGCAGAACTTATTTAGACTTTGTACTCGGAAATAGTGCAAATGGGTCTATTAAGTTTGTGAAAATGGGGAATGAGTGTTACAACCACAAAGTATATAAAAATTTCTAATCGGGACGACGATCTAAGCGGTCTATAAGAATACCTAAATTTCGCAAACTGTAAGAAATAAAATTAAATTTATTTTGAGAGAATATAGAAATACAAAATAAAGCGTCTCCTACTGTCAGTTACATCCGACTAAAGCTCTCCGCCCGACTGATCAGCTGCGTGCTTACTGCCTTGAAGTTTGCATCAGTGTTGCCACAAAGGGCTAAAGTTGCTTTATAAAATCTATGCAAAATTGATTTAAATAAATGTGCAAAAATAAAACAAAAATGCATAAATAAAGATAACAGAAATATGCAAAATTTACAAATAATTAAAAGAATTTTAAATAAATTCGAGATAAGCACAAATCGAACTCTGAACCGGGCAAATTGGCAACACTGATTGGCACATTATTTGCATTTTGTTGGCAGTTAAAGTGGCTACGTTTAATATTGTCACAAGGCTAATGAATTCATAAATAAAAAGGCAGGTATCATGACAGCGCAGAAAAACAAAAAAAAAAGGGGTAAAGGGGTGAGAAGTGTTTGCTTTTTGTTGTGAAATCGCTGGGCATTAACAAATTCATTATCAGCATGAGTTTTGCACGCAAACCCCAGATATGACATTATAATACATACTACATATAGGGGAATTATATTATATTATGAATTTCTATAATATGTTGCGTTCGAGTATTTAAAAACAAAATCACAAAAAACAAAATAAAACGGAAAATAAAACACAGAAAAACAGAAAACAGCATTGAAATTTTGCAGTTAAATTGGCGATAACCTTAGCCACAGCCAGAAAGAGAGAGCGAGAGAGAGCGCGCAATTGGCAGGAAGAAGTCCAAAGAGAGCACAAATGCCGCGAGAGAGAGCGCGAGAGCGTGCCGAATGTTCACACTTTGCCGGCAGCAACAACAACAAGCGCTTGGCGCCGCGCTGTGTTAATTTGTTGCCATTTTCATGCACACGGGCGCACCCACTCTCTCGACTCGCGCTCTCTCGCTCGCACACCACCGCATGCTCGCGTGTGCGTGTGTGTGTGTGTGCGTCACGCTCTCTCGCTCTGTCGCTCTCCGTCTGATCTTTGATCACGTTTCTCACACGTTCGGCTCGGCACACAGCCGACGTCGTTCCACGTTCACGTGATGCGCAAGTGTACAAAAAAGCAATCGGCTCTCGCACGATTGGCCTCGTGCGCTCCGCCTCTCCGCGTCCCCCTTCCATCCAGCAGCTGCACACGAGAGCTGCGCTGTGTGTTGCTGTTATTGTTATTGTTATTGTTGTTCTTTTCTTTTTGTGATCGCTTTTTGTTGTGCTCTTTGCTCCGTGGCAGGCGAAATGATTTGCAATATTCGATTTTTGGAACGTCGCTGGAATGACGTAAACACAAAGCCTGGAACAAAAATAAACAGCACGGTTGGGGAGACAGAGAGAGAGGGCAGAAGAGTGAGAGAATGAGGGAAGAGCGGGAGCGTGGGCGCCCCCATGCAGTGCTGCCAGCATTGGGAATTCAAAAGTGGCGGAAATTTAAATGGCTAAAAAAAATATCTGAAAGTGGATAACAAAATTTTATAAAAATAAGTCAATTGTTGTTTGTTAAAAAAAAAGTTGAATGATGTTTAAAATGTAGTCCAAAAATAATCCTAACATATTCGTTAGTTGATATCTATTCCAAAAAATTAAATGCAGAATAAGTATAAATTTATTTCTCCAAATTTACTTTTGAAATTGTTTTTTTACTTAAACATTAAAATTTAAAATTTAAAACTATCGAAATTTGTGCTTATAAAAAAAACAGAAACATAACCCAAATGCCTAAAAGTTGGTAAAGAAAACTAACTAAATTAAATAAAGGCTAACCACAAAACGGCCAAAGCGACAACACTGCCCAAATGGCGATTACGATTTCACCACTGACGTTTGGCGCCCATAAACCTTGATTCATGCCGAGTTGGCAGACAATTAACCACTTCAAAATCCCATATCGCGCCGAATTGGCCCATTGTGCGGCGCTTCCCCTGCCCCCCTGCCCAACCCAGCCCATCTTCACTCCCATAATTCTATGTTTAGCTAGTGTGGGGTGTCGGGTTGGCGGCGCCCGAGGGCATCAGCTGATATGGCAAGTGCCTTGGTTTATTTGCACTGCGGAGTTGATAACATCTCAAATTTTGTCGCCTGGCGTCGCGTTGAGCTGACTGAAAGTCGTATAAATAACTGCTTTAAAATTCGTATTTAATGGATTTCATTATCTTTTGGGGTTCGTGATATTTTGTTTCCCCCTCAAGAAACAAAGGCGAGTAGCCTCTCAGCCTATCTACAGCGCTGCCATTTTTTTAGCACGTGCCCCCAAAAATGGAAACTTCCCAAAAAACATCTGAGAAAAAGTGAACTTGTCTTGTGAAATTCTTGGAAGGTCTTACGATCACTCATTGGCTTTGGTAGGTCATTTGCATAAGTACAGTCTATCCGCTGGTTTATGAGTTAAACCAGACTTACGGCTTCCGATACAAAAACTTTCCTCCCAATTTATGGCATATTTTTAATGCATGCCATAAATCGCCAAAAGTACAGTCTGCACAGAGTTGTTAAGTTGTTAAGCTTCACTTGGAGATTGCAATACTTAAATGCTTAAAATCCTTGCATCCTTTGTGGCGTTCTGGATGCCAATTCTCCGAACTTAGCGCTTCTCGATCAGGTTTCGATTTGAAACGTTAGAGTTGACATTCCAAATAGTCTTTGCTCTGGCTGAAAACTGTTTCATAATAGCAAATATTTGTGTACGTGTGTGCATGCATGAGTTAGTAAGCTCGTCTGTATGTATGTATGTAAATAATATAGGCGATTCGTATCGCGTGCATGTAGTATTCAAATTCCGCTTATCAACAGGTTCGCCTCACACGATCACACGACCGCTTCCACTTCTATAACAAAATGCGGGCAAGTTCGTCGCCACAAAATATACACAAACATTTCATAACAAGGGCGTAGAGGGGGTATTAACATTAATATTCTATATAATTAGCCCTCCAATAACCATAAAAATATAAAATAATCGGAAGTAAAAGTTAAAGACGTTTACAACTGGTTTTCTAACTAAACTTGGCTACGCTTCTTTTATTTTTTGCTTGTATAAGGTTATTATAGCATAATATTTAATAGTCTAATTATTGATTAAAAGTATTACTATTTTTATTATTATTATTATTATTTTTTATTATTTTTCTAGATTTTTGGTAAAAATTTGATAACGATATCTCCGCTAGAAGTATTTATTGCGCAGTTTTTTGACTCAATAACACATATAAGTCAGCCATTTTTTTTATTCTATATTTAGATTATTTTTCTGCATTTTTTGCGAAAATTTCATAATAATAATAATAACAGAAGTATTTTTTTATTTTTTTTTTAATTTTTTATAATTTTTATGCTTAACATAAATGCAGCATACTTTTAAGCTGGTCTTTAAATCAACAAGTGGTTTGCCCTGTTTTTTGACTCCACAGGTGGTTGTCAATTTTTAAATCACACAAGTGGTTGAAATTTTATTTTGCTAAATTTGTTAATATTTCCGTGAATTCGCATATAATGCAGCCAATTTTATTTATTTCATATTCAGATTATTTTTCTGCATTTTTGGCGAAAATTTCATAATAATAATAATATAATAGAAGTATATTTTATTTTTTAATTAAATTAACACCCCCTCGAAAGTATGCAACAAGACAAATTTTAGTTTTATTTTATATTTAGAATTTTTTTCTGGATTTTTGGTAGTAATTAACGATAATTAATTCTAATTAAAAGTATTTTTTTAATTGTTTTAATTTTTTTTATTATTTTTCAACACCAGCTCGAAAGTGCGCAGGAATATAATAATGCTATATGTTGAAATGATAATAACCACAAATTCCGCTAGCTGCGCTTTGTAGCTAACTGTAAACATCTTTAGCGTGCAGGGTGTGAAACTTGACTGAACGTGTTTGAAACGCATGTTACGCTTGCCGTAGACTTGCCAAGCAGCCAGTTCGGTCGCCCTGCATTCGGCAAGCGTAGCTGCGACGAGACCTCATACATGCTCGCTCTCTTAGTCGTGACACACACCACAGCACTGTCAGCAGGCGAGTTCATACTTGATGGTTGCAAAATTTGTTGTTGCTCACTCAAGTTGGAAGCTGTAACAAGCATAATATTTAAAATTAAGGCGCGCAAATCGAATTATTTACTATTTTAATAGAATATTATGTTGAAACAATTTATATAATATTTATTATGTTTTAGTATGAATAGTTAACTGCACGCTTAGCTTAATTAGGCATAATCCAGACTAGAATCTGTTTAGTTTATAGCATTTCCAAACGAGGGACGGACTTGCTGCGCTGCTTTGGCTGTGGATCGTTCCAGGGCTGCACATCAGTGCGTCCAAAGATCAGGAAGAGACAATTGCCCACAAAGTAGATGCCGGCAGCCACAAAGAAGACCAAACGCCACTGATCAGCATCGTGCTGAAATCATGAAGAAATAAAATCATAAATAAAGAGAGAAAAACCACATTGATAAGAGGCGCACCTTATCAGTGACGATCACGCCCACTAGGAGAGGGGCGAGCATACTCATACAGTTGGCAAATCCGTTGCAGATGCCCATGAGTACGCCGGCATAGTTGGGCGTCAAATCGATGTGGTTGATGAGGAATCCCATGTGGCAGGCGGAGCTGATGCCCACGGTGCAGATCAGCAAAACGATCACTAAGGTGTCCTGCTCCTTGGGCACATAGCCCAGGGCAATGAGCAGGATCATGGGTCCCCAGGTGCCGATGGAGTTGAACAGCTTTCGGTTGAAGGTAAGCGAAATGGATTCCTTCTGCTGCAGCCGCTTGGAGAGCCAGGCGAAGAAGAAGCTCAGCCCCAGCATGGCTGTGTAGGGCAGGGCGGAGAGCAGCGCATTGGATTTGATGTCCTTGCCAAGGACGTTGTTCAGGTAGCTGGGAATCTGTGTGAGCAGCGTATAGAAGCCGTAGGCATAGGACGATTGCACCACAATCAGCGCCAGGGCGGCGGGAGAGGTGAAGAAGCTTAGCCAAGGCGTTGGCTGCTCCTGCTTCTGCTCCTGCTCCAGCTGCTGCTGCAGCTGCTCCTTCTCTCCTCCCACATCCTTGACTTTCGACAGATCAATGAACTCCCTTTCATCCAAGGACAGCTGCTTGCACTCGGCTGGTGTGCTGGCGCCCCACAGATAAAAGGCCACCGCCCAGAGGCAGCCGACGCCCCCGGAGGCATAGAAGATGCACGGCCAGCCGCCAACGTCCGCCAAGAGTCCGCTTGTGGCCAGCATGACGATGGTGCCAAACTGGTAGCCCGCATAGGTGAAATTGCCCAGGGAGGCACGCTCCTTGGGGGGCACCCAGGCGGAGATGACGGTGTGGCAGGAGGGGAAGAGCACGCCCTGGGAGAGACCTTGCACCAAGCGGTTGGCGCACAACAGTTGCCAGCCTCCGAGCTTCACACACAGTGGTGTCAGCACTGTCAGCACTGAACTAATACTTACCCCAGTAAGTATCGTCACCTTGCCGCCAAAGCGACGGGACAAGTAACCAGCGGGCACCTGGGTAATGACGTAGCCCCAGAAGAAGCTGCTCATCACCAAGGACTTGGTCTTCTCCGGCCAGTTGTACTCCTAGGCAGGCAATTACAAAAATATATTAAATCTGTTATTTTGTTCTATATACTTACGGGTAAATCGGTCAAGGCCACAATCGCCACGGACAGATTCACGCGCATGCCAAAGCCTACGGTGAGGGCGCAGAAGAGCAGAAAGATCTGCAAGTGGCGAATGCCCCATCCAGAAGCTAAAAGCAACAAGTATACAGTTAATATAAATCAACAATAATCACAATTGAATTCTTATCATTAGTTGCTAACTTTCAATTTAGGAAACAAAATAAATTAAATAAAAAGTTGTTCAAGGCTACAATCGAACACAACCGACTGTAGAATACTCTGCATTTGGCTATTCTAGATCGTACAAAATACTGCAATGCTTCTTCTTACTTATTTTTTAACTGAAGCATACTTTTATGCGCATGCTTTCAGAGATCAAGCAAGATAAAGCGCGCAATATTGTTTCCTAAATAACTTCTGTATTATTTATCAATCAATTGTAATGCACTTTTTAGAATGTATTAATAACACTCCATGGAAGATACATTCTAAAAGACATTCTTCTAGTTTTAAAATTATGTAAATTATACGGTTTTTATTGATTTGTATGGGCGTGGCTACCAATAAAATAAACTTGATTTGCATAAAGCGTGCAT
The DNA here is from genome assembly GCA_035045125.1 of Hypselothyrea guttata. Classification (NCBI taxonomy): domain Eukaryota; kingdom Metazoa; phylum Arthropoda; class Insecta; order Diptera; family Drosophilidae; genus Hypselothyrea; species Hypselothyrea guttata. The sequence continues at coordinate 649,075 of JAWNNJ010001637.1, forward strand.
CTATCTACATTAAAAATTTAACTGGGATAGCTCTTATCGTTTCCGAGATCGATGCATTTATGCGTCCCAACCGTCACAACCTTAGTCACCTAAAACATCACTGGGTGCGGTTTCGAAGGGTGCTCGGTATAACAAGTTACATATTCTAAGTGTGTTATATAATTTTATAATCTTAGTTAATTTATTTAGCAGCCAGCTAGATAATACAGCCTTGCTGCTTACATTGACCCACTTGAAACTGTTTTTATAACACTTAAGACTCATTTGCATTTTTCACTCCCTATGCAATCAACCCACTTTCATCTTCGAAACGTCGATTCTTCACCATATCCATATTGAACCTCTACCGCACTCGACAAACGCTTTTCACCAACTAAAACTGAAACGAGAGTTGAATCTCGGCGCACCAAATGGCCAAATGATTCTGTTATTTGTTATGCTATAAATCGCAACGGCAAATACATATTTTTTATACTTAGATTAGATAACACCCAGACGCTTCTAACTAAACTAAAAAAGAGAGTGAGTTAAGCATATGCACACAACATTATGACAAAGCAATTTCCCAACAATTTTCCATTTAGTACAGGAGAAGAGATTAGGCTCTAGCTAATGCCAGACAATTTAATTTAATAATGTATATTTAAGGCAACGACTTAATTTGTATTAAATACCGACTAAACTTAGGCTACAGCTTAGGCCATTTATAGATTGTTTACACTGCAGGTTCTGCGTCATTCACGGCTTTATTTTATTTATTTTATTTAGCTTATGTGGAAAACCTATTTATGATATTAATTATAATAAAGATCCCACAATAATTAAAAATAAGGCGCGCAAATTAAATTGTTAACAATTTTAATTGAATATTATGTTGAAACAATTTAAATTTCATATATTTTGTTTTATTACGAATAGTTAACTGCACGCTTAGCATAAATAGGCATAATCCAAATTAGAAACTGTTGAGTTTATAGCACTTCCAAACGAGGGACGGATTTGCTGCGCCGCTTTGGCTGGGGATCGTTCCAGGGCTGCACATCAGTGCGTCCGAAGATTAGGAAGAGACAATTGCCCACAAAGTAGATGCCGGCAGCCACAAAGAAGACCAAACGCCACTGATCAGCATCGTGCTGAAATCAAGAAAACCATAAAAAAAGAAATAAGAACTACATTGATAAGAGGCACACCTTATCAGTGACGATCACGCCCACTAGGAGAGGGGCAAGCAGGCTCATGCAGCAGGCAAATGCGTTGCAGATGCCCATGAGTACGCCGGCGTAGTTGGGCGTCAGATCGATGTGGTTGATGTGGAAGCCCATGTTGCAGGCGGATCCGATGCCCACGGTGCAGATGAGCAGAACGATCACCAAGGTGTCCTGCTCCTTGGGCACATAGCCCAGGGCAATGAGCAGGATCATGGGTCCCCAGATGCCGATGGAGTTAAACAGCTTCCGGTTGAAGGTGAGCGAAATGGATTCCTTCTGCTGCAGCCACTTGGAGAGCCAGGCGAAGAAGAAGCTCAGCCCGAGCATGGCTGTGTAGGGCAGGGCGGAGAGCAGCGCATTGGATTTGATGTCCTTGCCAAGGACGTTGTTCAGGTAGCTGGGAATCTGTGTGAGCAGCGTATAGAAGCCGTAGGCATAGGACGATTGCACCACAATCAGCGCCAGGGCGGCGGGGGAGGTGAAGAAGCTTAGCCAAGGCGTTGGCTGCTCCTGCTTCTGCTCCTGCTCCAGCTGCTGCTGCAGCTGCTCCTTCTCTCCTCCCATCTCCTTGGCTTTCGATAGCTCAATGAACTCCCTTTCTTCCAGGGACAACTGCTTGCACTCGGCTGGTGTGCTGGCGCCCCACAGATAAAAGGCCACTGCCCAGAGGCAACCGACGCCCCCCGAGGCATAGAAGATGCACGGCCAGCCCCCAACGTCCGCCAAGAGTCCACTTGTGGCCAGCATGACGATGGTGCCAAACTTGTAGCCCGCATAGGTGAAATTGCCCAGGGAGGCACGCTCCTTGGGGGGCACCCAGGCGGAGATGACGGTGTGGCAGGAGGGGAAGAGCACGCCCTGGGAGAGACCTTGCACCAAGCGGTTGGCGCACAACAGCTGCCAGCCTCCGAGCTTCACACAGAGCGGCGTCAGCACTGTCAGCACTGAACTAATACTTACCCCAGTTAGTATCGTCACCTTGCCGCCAAAGCGACGGGACAAGTAACCAGCGGGCACCTGGGTAATGACGTAGCCCCAGAAGAAGCTGCTCATCACCAAGGACTTGGTCTTCTCCGGCCAGTTGTACTCCTAGGCGGGGAGTTATAATTATGATATGTCTATTTATTTTGTTCTATATACTTACGGGTAAATCGGTCAAGGCCACAATCGCCACGGACAGATTCACGCGCATGCCAAAGCCCACGGTGAGGGCGCAGAAGAGCAGAAAGATCTGCAAGTGGCGAATACCCCATCCAGAAGCTAAAAAAAAGAACAAAGTTAATATGTATAAATCAACAATAATCACAATTGACTTCTTATCATTAGTTGCAAATTTTCAATTTAATAAACAAAATAAAATAAATAAGTTATACAAGACTACGATCGAACACTACCGACATTAGAATACTCTGCATTTGGCTTTTCTAGATTATACAAAATACTGCAATGCTTCTTCTTACTTTTACTCTTTTAAGAAGCAGGCTTATTGTTTGTTAAATAACTTCTGGGTTTAATAACCAATTTCAATAAGCTTTTTAGAATTTATTAATAAAACATCATAGAAGATAAATTCTAAACAACAACCTTCTGCATTCAAAACTGTGAACGATATAATTTTTTTTTTGGATTTGTCGGCAAAATAGGCGTGGCTTTCAACATTTCCAATACACTTGATCTGCATATGTTATGCAACTATCTACATTCCTAATTTGACTGCAATTGCTCTTATAGTTCCTGAGATCGATGCGTTTAAACAAATAGACCTACTCCTTGGTATAACAAGTTACACATTCTAATTGTTTTATTTCATTTTATAATCTTAGTTAATTTATTAAGAAGCCAGCTAGATAATACAGCCTTGCTGCTTACATTGACCCACTTGAAACTGTTTTTATAACACCCTAAGATCACTTAAGACTCGTTTGCATTTGTTACACCTTTCACCCACTTTCATCTTCGAAACGTCGATTCTTCACCATATCCATATTGAACTTCTACCGCACTCGACAAACGCTTTTCACCAACTGAAACTGAAACGAGAGTTGAATCTCGGCGCACCAAATGGCCAATTGATTTTGTAATTTGTTATTAGATAACACCCAGGCGCTTCAACTAAACTAAAAATGAGAGTGATTGAAGCATATGCACACAACATTATGACAAAGCAATTTTCCAACAATTTTCCATTTATTATAAGAGAAGAGATTAGGCTCTAGCTAATGCCAGACAATTTAATTTTATACATTTAATTTAATAATATATATTTAAGGCAACGACTTAATTTGTATTAAATACCGACTAAACTTAGGCTATAGCTTAGGCCATTTATAGTTTGTTTACACTGCAGGTTCTGAGTCATTCACGGCTTTATAGCTCGCTCTTAACTGCTTTTTGTCTTGGTTCTTGGCCGTGGGATCGTTCCAAGTCTGCACATCCGCACGTCCAAAGATGATGAAAAGTGCATTCCCAATCAGATAGAAAGCAGCAGCAGCAAAGAACACCAGACGCCATTGCTCCACATTGTGCTGGAAATATTAAATACAGTTTTATAATTCAATAGGAGAGTCTGTAGCAAATTGTCTGTTGCGTATCTTCGCTGTTTCGCATTCGATCAAGATGTACTTCACAACATCGATGGAGCATATCAAAAGCTAAGTATATTTCAAATTTGAAGTTCGTAGATTTCAAAGAATGATGAGGATGAGGCTGCTGGGGAACACCTGCAACAAACTAGATCTGCTTGAAATATAGGAGAACCTATATACCAAATTTGGTCTCTCTAGCTTCTAAAACTTGCAAGATCTAGCTGTTCAGATGGACAGATAACCAGACAGACCAATTGCACCAACTACATATACCCTTTTGCACTTGTTTAAAGTATAGGGTCTAAAAATGAAAGTTAATTCTCAATCCTACCTTATCGGTCACCAACACGCCCACTAGCAGTGGGGCATTGAGGCTCATGATGCTGGCAAAAGCGTTCGTGATTCCCATCAGCGTTCCGGCGTAGTTTGGCGACAGATCGATGTGATTCACCTGAAAGCCCAGATGACAAGCCGCATTGATGCCCACTGTAAGCGTCAACAGCACCACGGCCAGGGTGTCCTGCTCCTTCGAGACATAGCCCAAGGCAATCAGAAGCAGCATGGGAATATATTGGCCAATTGTGTTGAAGAACTTGCGATTGAAGGCCAGCGACAGGGATTGTTTCTGCTCCATTATCTTGGACATCCAGATGAAGAGAAAGCTTAGCACCAGATTGGCAATATAGGGCAGGGAGGAGAGCAGCGCATTGGACTTGATGTCCTTGCCCAATATGTTGTTCATATAGCTGGGAATCTGGGTTAATAGAGTCCAATAGCCCCAGGCGGAGGCTGCGTGAACTGCAGCCAAAGCCAGAAAGGGACCCGAGCCGAAGAAGCTCAGCCACGGCGTCGCCTGTCGATTGTTTGGAGCTTGAGCATTCGCACTGGACTCCTTCGATTGCGATAATTCGATGAGTTTAAGCTCAGCTTGTGAGATGCCCTTGGCTTGTTGTGGGCAGCTGGCACCCCAGATGTAATAGGCCAACACCCAGAGCAAACCAAAGGCGCCGGAGACGTAAAAGATACTGGGCCAACCTGCCGCAGACGAGGCAAGCAGACCACTTGTGGCCAGCATGACAATGGTGCCGAATTGGCCTCCCGTATAGGCGCAGGTGGCTAGGGATCCCCTTTCCCTAGGCGGTATCCAGGCTGAGATTATGGTGTGGCACGATGGGAAGAAGACACCTTGACTCAGGCCCTCGATCAAGCGCAGGGCACAAATCAAAGGCCAACCGCCCAAGCGGGCGGCAAGGGGCGTCAGCAGATTCAGCACCGAGCAAATGGAGACACCTGTCAGCAATGTGATCTTGCCTCCAAAGCGACGGGCCAAGCTGCCAGAGGGCACCTGAGTAGCCACATAGCCCCAGAAGAAACTGCTCAGTACCCAGGATTTGGTCTTCTCTGACAAGGGGTATTCCTAGTGGTATAAATGGAAAGTATTTGATTAGAAGTTTAGGCTAAATAATACCCAAATTACTTACAGGAAAGTTGGGATTGATGGATGCTGCATCCGTCATGGCCACAACAGCCACCGAAAGATTCACGCGCATCGCGAAACCCACAGTTAGACCGCAAAATAGCAGCAGCATCTGCAAATGTCTAACGCCCAGACCACTAGCTGAAAAAGTTACAAAATCTTTTTATAAACTGCAATATTTTAAAATTTATAAGCTTGGTCAAACATGTCAAAAGGTCTAACGTAACTTTTTATGGCGCGAAACTTTGTCTGGAATTGCGTGAAAAAGACGCAGAAGCTGTTAGATAAATAGCTGAGCTGTTATCAGAGCTGTTAAGCTGAATTACACTTGATATTTATGATCTGCTGCTAACAATAGCTACTGACGTCCATAGGTAGAGCAAGGTCGAACTAGGTCAAGATACAAGTACAAATGAAATATAAAACTGTATACAATTTTGTTAAGTTAATTTTAAAAATTCAAATCTTAAAATATTGTTAAAATAAAATATATTCTAATTTAATATTTCAAAAAGATATTCTTAACCAAAGCTATAACAGAATTCTTAAAAAAATCTTTAAATATAATTATATAGAGTATTATATTAGATTTAAATAATCCCATAAAACAACTCACCTTCATCTTCGCAACGCCGATTCTTCACCATGCTGATGCCGTTTGTAATCGCCATTTCAATGTAGATTTGTTTTTATTTTTTCCGAACTATTCTCTAAAATGGCATTGCCGTATGCCACAATATCTTTCGGCTAACTAACTATGATTTAATTTGGGCTCAGCTTCTTATAAGCTGCATTGGATGAGCTGGCAGACAGATTGCAAGTGTTGACAATTTGATAAGATAACGAATGACGTAGAAGCAAGAATAGTGAAGGAATTAATTCCATTGAAGAGAAAATAAAAACGTAAATATTCCAATGAAACTTTTACCATAAAGAATTTACAAACAGAAATTCAATAAAATATATATTAAAAAAAATTATAATAATTAGTTAACAATGAATTTTCGATTGCTGAACAAGTTCAATAATACTTTATTAATAGCAAAGCAAATTACAAGTATAAAGCTTAAAGTTAATGACTAGGAAATAGGTTTTTTCTGTAACTCCAACTCCGGTATAGAAAGACGAGCTTGCTTAGCGTTGGGATCGTTCCAATCCTGTATAGAAGCACTTCCAAAGATGACGAAGAGCCCGTTGCCCACCAGATAGAAACCAGCGGCCACAAAAAACACCAAACGCCATTGATTCGCATCGTGCTATCCAAAAAGAACAAATTATTGGGGAATAGAAACAAGATCTTAATACACACCTCATCGGTAACAAGAACACCCACAGCTAAGGGGGCCATAATGCTCATAACATTGCCAATACAGTTACTAATGCCCATGAGAACACCAGCAAAGTTGGGCGAGAGATCCATGTGATTGATGACAAAGCCCAGCTGGGTTGCGCCACTAATACCCACGGTTAATGAGAGCAGAACTACGGCATAGGTATCCTGCTCTTTGGGCACATAACCCAGGGCAATCAGCAGCAACATGGGCACAAATTGGCCAATTGTATTGAAGGTTTTCCGTCTAAAGACCAGCGAAAGGCTCTCACGTCTTGCTATGACCTTTGAGAGCCAGAGGAAGACGAAGTTCAGCACCAACATCACGGTGTAGGGCAGGGCAGAGAGCAATGCATTGGCCTTTATGTCCTTGCCCAGCACATTCTTCATATAACTGGGAATCTGGGTTAACAGCGTCCAAAAACCCCAGTTGGAGGCACAATGCGTGGCGATGAGGGCCAGAAATGCGGGCGAACAGAAGAAACTCAACCAGGGTGTGGATAAGTTTGCCTGCTCCTTCTTTTCAGTTTTCAGATGTTGAGCTTGGGATACTACAATGAGCTCCCTCTCCTCAGCTGAAATGCGCTGCGAGTCAATTGGGGAGCTGGCTCCTCTTAGCCCATAGGCCACCGCCCAGACACAACCGACGCCACCTGAGAGATAGAAGATGCTCTGCCAGCCGGCGAAGGCGGCCAATAAACCGCTGGAAGCCAGCATTATGATGGTGCCAAAAGGGGCACCCACATAGGCGTAGGTGCCCAACGATTCCCGCTCCCTCGGCGGCACCCAGGCGGAGATCAGCGTATGATACGATGGATAGAGCACGCCCTGGCAGATGCCCTCGATCAGACGCACGCTGCAGAACAGCTGCCAACCTCCCATCCGGGCTATCCACGGCGTAAGTACAGTCAGCACCGAGGATATCGAGAGACCTGTGAGAATGGTCACTCTGCCACCGAACTTGCGGGACAAAAGACCGCCAGGCACTTGGGTCATCACATAGCCCCAGAAGAAGCTGCTCAGCACCAAGGACTTGGTCTGCTCGGACCAATGGTATTCCTGTTTGAATCGAAAATCAGAAAGAGAATCTATATATAATCTTGAATCTTAATCTTACAGGCAGCTCAGTCATGGCCACAATTGCCACCGAGAGATTGACGCGTGTGGCAAAGGCCACGATCAGGCCGAAGAAGAGCAGAAACATTTGCACATGACGCTCGCCCAGTCCAGAGCCTGTAAAATTTACCAAAATTATGCTAAATATTTAGTATTAAATTTAATTTTAATTTTACATTAATTTCATAAAATTTAATTAGTAGAGCAAACGGCGAGCCTCCTTTGCTTATGACATCTAATAATTATAACGACAGCTCTTAGCTTAAATCTCTTTTACGATAAACGGTAGTAGGCAGTAAATCATTCTTACGTTAACTCGTTGGTTATACGAGAATATAACTTATCTATATAGCAGCTTGTTTAATAAGCATAAACTTAAAGTTTTCATAGTTTCTACACTTGCATAATTCCAGCCAGGCTAAGTTCTATAAACTCTAAGCTAGATATGGCTTTGCAGTAGATATTCAAATTGCAAAAGTTTAATTTGTAATACTTTTTTTTATTCAAAAATATATTTTCTAAATTCTGCGGAATTTTCTTTGTTACTTTCAGCTTTTACCTTCTTCGAAACGTCGGTTTTTTGCTATGCCACTGCCCTCCGACATTGTTTTAATTGTGTAGAAATTTAATTTAAGTTTAAATTAATTTATTCAGCTAAACATTACTGATCGTCACGAAAACTCTTGGCTTACTAACTGCTGAATTCCTTTAGCAGAAACCGCACATCTTTCAAGTGTAACTTTTTTTGCGAATTGTAAATTTTGATGACAGTTAGCAGCCAGGGAAGCCTGACATATGCAAATGTTTGTATCTGATTATTTAGATTAGATAGCCCAAAGGTGCGACTAAGGTTAGTACACGTCATTGTCTGATAGAATCGTAGAAACAAGCTGAAATTTAGTTTGAAAAGCTAACTGAATATTAAAAAATAAAAAATATATATAAAAATAGTAATATATTTATTTAATTTATTTGATTTATGGTTAATAATGCTAAGTATTTTTAAGTATTTAATTTCTTTTGATTGTTTCTATAGCATAGGATTTTTTTTGTTTTTTCATTAATCAGTTGGTTTTTGTACAAGGCCTTATCTACACTAGTTGGTACTTCTTACATGCAAATTGTGCTTAATGTTACAAAATTCAGTTAACAATTAACAAATACAGTTAACAATCAACAAATACAAAACAAAAACATCAAGTTCGACAGCTCGCATCGAATTTGCAGTTAGAGTTGTTGTAGTTTCAGTTTGAAGTTTGGCATCTACCAGCAATTAGATGACTAGCGATTCTCTCTCTCTCTTTCTGTTTGTAGCTCTGTCTCTGTCTAATGCTGAGACTCCACTTGGGGTGTGGAGTTGCGGCGTGGCTTGGAGGGAGGATCGTTCCAGGGCTGCACATTCGCACGACCGAAGGTGATGAACAGACCATTGCCCACCAGATAAATGGCGGCGGCAATGAAGAAGACGATGCGCCATTGCTCTACATCATGCTGTAAGTGGATTGATTGATTGATATGCATTCCCAAACATCAGCAGTTATTCAACAAACTCACCTCATTCGTCACAATGAATCCAACCAGCAGAGGTGCAATAATGCTCATCACATTGCCCACACAGTTGGTGATGCCCATCAGTATTCCTGCGAAGTTGGGCGACAGATCGATGTGATTGATCTGGAAGCCCAGGTAGCAGGCGCCATTGAAACCCACGGTGACCGTTAGCAGAATTACAGCTAGATTGCTCTGCTCACTGTCCACATAGGCCAGGCCAATCAGCGCCAACATGGGCACCCACAGACCCAGGGAGTTGAACAACTTCCGGCTGGTCACAGTTGAGATGCAGTTCCGCTTGTTCAGCTGCATGGCGATCGCGGAGAAGACGAAGGAGGCGCAGAACATGGCGAAGTAGGGCAGGGCCGAGAGCAGGGCATTCGACTTGATGTCCTTGCCCAGCACGTTCTTCATATAGCTGGGAATCTCGGTGAGCAGCGTCCAGAAGCCCCAATTGTTGGCACTATGGGCGGCGACGAGTGCCAAAAAGGCGGGCGAGGTGAGGAAACTGAACCAAGGCGTGTGCAGTTTCTCCTTGGGCTGCTCCGACACGGATTCGCTGGCCAGCGTCATCTCAATCATCTTGCGCTCCTCCACCGAGATGCGCTTGTACTCCGCCGGCGAACTGGCGCCCCAGATAAAAAACGCAATGGCCCAGACACAACCCACACCGCCAGATATATAGAAGATGCTCGGCCAGCCAGCCTCCGAGGAGGCAAGCAGACCACTTGTGGCCAACATGACAATGGTGCCAAATTGATTTCCGGTATACGCACAGGTGCCCAGCACAGGACGCTCGGCAGGTGGCACCCAGGCCGAGATCAGCGTGTGCACTGAGGGAAAGACCACGCCCTGGCACAAACCCTCCATGACACGCAGGGCGCAGACCAACTGCCAGCCTCCCCACTTGGCAAAGAGCGGGGTCAGTATATTCAGCACAGAGCAGATCGCCAGACCCGTCAGCAGCGTGATCTTGCCACCGAATTTGCGCGCCAATTGACCCGAGGGCACTTGGGTTAGCACATAGCCCCAGAAGAAGCTGCTCAACAGCAGCGATTTCGTCTTCTCCGGCCATTTGTATTCCTGGAAAAATTAAAAAAAAATTTAAATATATCAAAAATTTTATTTAATTGTCTGTCAAAGGCGTCCTACACAGTTTATATTCCGAATTTTGCTAGTTCTAAAGTTTTTAACGATTTGCGGACGAAAGAGGTATGACACAAAAAATATATAATAAACTTGATCTGCGTATGGCATATACCCATCTACGTTTGAAATTTGACTGATCTAGCTTTTATAGTTGCTGAGATCTAAAAATTTATATAAAGTATGCTTACCGGAAAGTGAGGATTGGCAGCTGAGGCATCTGTCATGGCTACAACGGCCACGGATAAGTTGACACGTTGTGCATAGGCCACGGTAAGCGCCAGGAATAGAAGCAAAGTCTGCAAGTGACGCACGCCCAGTCCATATTCTGTAAAATACAAATTAAATAACGATTAACGATTAACATTTGTTTATGCACAATATTGAACTTTAACTTAATACAGGCTATATAATTTTAATATAATAGTTTATTTTATAATTTTAATTTTAATCAATGAGTGATTGATCAGCTAGTTGTGTCCAAGATTTGTTTTGGCTTATCGGCTTATCAGCAATCACCTGTCAGCTGTCAGCTGTAGGTCGGCTGTAGGTCGTTAGCCTATAAGTGTTATGCTTAATAGGCATTTGCGTAGTATTCGAATGGAATTACCCCTTAACAAGCCTCCCTGCTCTTTACTACACACGTGGCAGTAGGAGTTGATAGTATATATCACTACGACTTTTACTATAAAAACTCTGCGTGTTTATGGCTTGCAAATTTAACAAGTGCTATCTATGCATATAAGCTTCCAGTTTTGAATTTCATCACGACGTATACCAATCTCCTTTAAACAATATCAAAAATATTCCATTCACACTGATTGCTTAATTTAAGCGCCGGCGTCGTCGTCATTACGATTGCCCCTCAGTTTTCCTAGACTAGACGGTCTATCTGCTGAGATAAGCGCCGTGTATTTGGCTTGATTAAGATAAAACCGCTTCTAGCCACTTTTTCTTCACAGCTAAGCAAGTTGGGGGCTCGTCTCTTTGCGAATGCCTGCTTATCACGCTTACTACACGAGCTGCTACGGTGTACAGCTAATCTAACAAAATGATACACAATCTTCCACTAAAGCGTGACAATTCTACGTACCTTCTTCAACTTCAAAACGTCGGTTTTTAACCATTTTGTAGGGATTTCTTTTGTAATTTATTGAACTGGATGGCAAATATCTATCAGCTACTCTTCTGTAAAGCTAAAGATACTTTGAGAAGGCAATACTGCTCAGCTTGAAGCCTGTTCAATAACTAATCAATTGATGCTTACTAGAGCAGCACAAGATTCATTCCAACTATCTGAACAGGTAATCAAATCTACATGCATATATACCAAAGTCTAACTATATATAGAAGCAGCTTCTATGGCTTATCAATTGCATCTCTTGCACGAGCCTTTCAGTCACAACATTTGCTACAATTTAATTGTCTATTTTTAACACATATTTTATCAAAACCAAATGCTGGCCGTTAGCTTTAAACTTGACACAGTTTTAACGGTAATAAATCAAAGCTTTTTTGCCATTTCGCTTATCAGTGAGCGTTTAAAAATAGCCGTTAAACATGGTCAAGTAGACGGAAATTGTGCACACACAGTTGCTGCTGAAAGCTTTTGAGAAAGCTTGTGTGTAAAGCTCAACTGTTAATGTTTACAGCTGTAACTGAGCTTTAAGCTTGGCTCGTTAAAGTTGAGTGATCGCGGTTGGTTTCAAATGCAATTAGTATTGCAGTTGTAATTGGAATTGTAATGCCAATTATTATGGGCATTTTCTCACACTTTTGTCTGTGGCTCGTGCGCTTGATAAACGGGTAATTTCATTCTTGGCAAAGTCGGCAAAGTCGGTGAGCTTTGGCTAACAGCTTGTTAATATTATGTATCAAGGGCTCTATAATTTGCTTAACGATTGAGGGGCTCTCGACTGATAGCTTGTGTTGGGGAAAATATTGCGCATACGCCCCGTCTATTGTGCACTCAAGTGACCTGATAAGCATTGGGCACTTACGTACTGTTATGCTTATTTGTTGTTTTGAGCAGTTAAGACCAACGACTTTGAAATGTCCATCAGATAGAGCTAATGATAATAATGGCTTGAAGAGAGCCAGAGATAAAGAACGCACGCTCGTTGACATTTGTCAATGGGCTTGGAACAGGCTATAGCATTGTATATATGTCAGCCAGATATTGCTCTCTGTGTGCATTATACTTTTGTTTTTTTTTCTGTTTGCGTTTTCGGCATCCATAAATGAAACTGAAACTTGCTGTGCGGGTTTTTCGTAGCTCTGAAATGTATCGTGACGTAGCCAAAACGCTAGACAGCATTGAACTTGGCGCTCGTTTCTGTGACACATATGTGTGTGTGTACATAGTGTGTGTGTGTGTGTCAACATAAACATAACCTAACACCTTGCGCCGGCGCCTGGCGCCTACCTTGTTTGCCATTATTATTATAATAATTCGCTGTACAATATATTTAGTAAGGTTTATTTAAATGCACATTACATAATCGCAGCTATTTAATTTATGTCTTTACGGAAGCCAAGCTGCACGTAATTCACGTATTTTATAAAAATACAAGTGCCTGACTAAGTCAGCTGAATAATTAGCATATAAAGTTCAAGTGTGCGCCAGATTGAGAGGCCTGATCTGGCCTCCTTCCTGTAATTAGCAGTCGAGACCCTTTTCCCCAGAAGATAATCATGTATAAGACAGCTGCACAGCTGACTCTATCAAAACAAAAAAACATAGCATTTTTAGTTTGATTTAGTCAAAGCAGGAAAATAAGTATATATATAGCGAAATAAAAAAAATATGCGAGATTTATGTTTTAGCCATATATGCAGCTAATTGTTCTAAGAAAGTATCTATAACTGTCGCGCGTATCTCGCAATTCCCATCTATCTGGCTGTCAAGTGTTTTGCTTTATCTGGAGCTCCGCTTGTCGGCTTATTGCGCGATTCTGACCAAACTTGATAGACGGACGGACGGACAGACGGACGGACGGACGGCTAAACATAAACTGTTTGCCAACAAAGCATTTGCATATTGAGTTTTTTGGTTTGTTTGTAACTAGCCGTTGTAAAAATGCCGTTGTCGGCTTCCTGTCTACGCTCAACTTTCCAGGTCAAAGTTGTGGCATTTTTCTACGCTCCCTGTGCTCGTTTATGTCCATGCAAATTTATTAGCCAATTAGCGTGAGCTTTTTTAATAATACTAACAATAATCGTAATATAATTAAGACGGCAACTCTAATGCAAAAACCACTCGAGGCGCACAATATGTGAGGAAACTATAAAGTCAAAGCGAGCCAACCTTGCGTTATCTAAACACTTCTTTAAGCACTTGCCCAATTACATAATAATAACAGCTCAAAAACTAATAAACTATTTCACTTTACAATATTATTTGTTTACCTCTATTAATGACCGATTCGAAACGGTTTGAGAAAAGATTTCGCTACGCTTGCCGCACGATAAACAAATAAAAATAAAAAACCATAACAAATAAAAAACCTATCAAAAAACCAATCAAATATTTGATAAATAAAACTCACACATGTTTGGCATAAATTTATAAATCAAAAGTTCAGCGTTGTAAAGGCTTTTGATTTTGTTTGAAATTAGTAACTCAAATTAGTCGCTTATTTGTAGATATTTAGTATTTAAAATATCTTGTTCGTTTAGCAATTTAATGACTATAACAAGTTCTTGATCGCCTAAAAGCCAATTGAATTTACATTTTATGTGACAAGTTGTTGAAGCAGCATTTTTGTAAATCTTTGTTTGAAGTATACAGTTTTTTTCTTCTTTTTACACACGAATTATGGCTATTTCTATTAATATTTTTTTATTTAATTTTTAATATTATTTTTAATGCATTTTTTTGACTTGCAAACTTACTTGCTTCTGCTGCCTCTGCCTCCTTTTTGGTCTCAAAGGTTCTGCCATTTTCTGGCATTTCCATAGACCCTTTACTGCCGCAGCAAACGAACCGCATGTTTGGCTATATTATATATATTGTTTAACTGAACTAAATGTCTTTTAAATTACTGGGTAGTTTTTGCAGCAATAGTGTGAACTTTGCACATTAATAAAATTTATATTTTCTTTATTTAATGTAGCGTAACAATTTGGTTATTATTATTTTGTTGGAACACTTCTCTCACAGCAATGTTTGCGCTTCGTTTATAGATAGAAGAAGCAAATATATTGGCATATTTTCCCTTGCCGATACGCAGCACAAACCGTTACGAATTTGACTATGATACTCGATATACATATATATATTTATTACATATATATATAATTATATAGGGCTGGACACGTTGAACACACAACAAATTACAGAACCGTACTGAACGCTGAGCCGCCGCCGTGCACTCCATTTATATGGCTACGGCTTTCTACGCTCGCGTACTCCCGATACTACCGATATAGCATCGAGCGTTGCCGTCGACGTCGGCGTCGCAGTCGGCGTTACGGCGTTACGGCGTCACGCTGAGCATTGGCAGCACTTGAAGAGCGTAAACTCCCAGCACACTTCTGTCCCGTGGACAGCAGGTAGCGAGTTGTCTGTTAAGACTCCTTATCGGAATCTCTTCAACAGATTAGACAAATCACGAGCCTGTCACGGCGGGCCAGGGACATTGTATTATTCCATTTGTCCCTGATATGAAGAGTGTCCAATGAATCGAACGGATGTGCCCTAAACTGAAGCATATCAGAAGACAGTTAGCATAAATATATATATATATATATAGACTACCAATAACTGCGCATAGCACGCCTAACCTAACCGGAACGGTTGAGTGGAAAATTTTTTCGAATATTTATGCTTTGTTTTGGATCTTTTTTTTTCGAAATTATATCGCCTGAGGGTGTTCCCCAGCCAAAACCAGCTATGGAATTCTGTCGCGTAATAGACATTAAACTGGTTGGTAAATCGTATTACTTGAAAGGGCAGCTGCAATCGCTGTCTCTTCTGAGCTACAGTCTCTAGAAGTTGACATTTCTTGGAAAACTCGTAAGCTTTCACTTTCTACTAACTTTGCTTGACTCTAAGTTTTACTTTCCTTCTAGTAACTAACTAAAACCACTTATATACAGATGTTTATAGATTGGAAATTCTTAGGCATGCATAGTTCATGCCTCGTTGAACCCATGGAATTCGCATTGTTGTTTGTGCTTGAGAGAGTGTTTGAGCTGTTTTTTATTTGTTTTTCGTATTTTTCATTATTGTCATCGCGTTGGTATTTTAATTTTTCAGATATAATTGCATTTTATTACTCGTCACAGGTGGCAATTGATCTTTTTATGGAGTTTAAGCGGCATTAGCATGTGAGTTTATTTGATCGAAATATAATGACAAAAGTGCATTAATTATATCAAATACTATGTTTAATATAAAATGTTTAAGTATGACTTGTTCTACAAATTAAATGATAAATTAATTAATGACAAAAAACTTTGAAAAATTCTATATAATTACAACGCATTGCTTTTAAAACTAATAATTATCTATACTGAGAGAAAAATTAAGAATTTTCGTAGTTAGCCAAAAATGTGGGTTTTTTTTTTAAATTCAGTTTTAATTTAATTTATATATCTTACACTAATCCCCTTTTTTTGCTTAATTTAAGTTTAATTAATTTGCGGTTAAAGCTTCATTTAAGAGCTTTGTTTTGTAGTACACAACGCTCTTTATTTTTCTGAGTGTACTCTTATCGAGATACTCTAACTGTGCTCCTAAAGTGGCAGCAGTTCCGGCAACCTGTAGCCTACGGGGCCGATGCACTTGTATATTTATGGGTCTCTGTGCCAGGCACATCTGTTTTAGAGGCCATAAACTTCAACTTCAGAACACAATACATAAATCCGTTGAAAAATGTATTGATAATTGATTAACCAAATGATGCAGCAGATTCCTGAACTTTCAGGCACCTGAAATTCGTTCTAGTAATACTATATGTAGATATGTATTTCAGTTTTGATAAGCACTGTGGATTTTCGCTTCATTTTGCTCAACACTTTTTAGACAATTAGTGCCTAACAAAGAGGGAATAATTGCTGGTCAGAATGCAATTGCAATTGCAATTTCAATTTCATTTACAAATTGCCCCCTTTCACATAGTAAGGCAGTTGTAATTATACCATTGACATATTTCAAACATCAGCCAAATGAACAGTTGTAATGCATTCAATTAATTTATTTATTTATTTTGTAACGTAAATCTCGCATAGCATTGTGTAATACCTGCAGCTCATCGCATTCAAGCAATATTGCTGTGAATACCCTGTAGTAAATATATAGAGAAATCATATGATAAGTTTTTAAATCTATCTTGTAGTTTTTAGAGCGTATTTGCAAGTCGTGCTGTTGAGTTTTGACTGCATTATTTTTAAATATTATATGCAAAACGTGCTGAACTTGACCATTACCAAAGTCGGCCAACAACATTTAGTTCCTTAATTTGATAGAATGACGAATACCCGTACTTTGATTCACACTCGCACACTCATACTCGCATTTTAACTCACATGTAAATTCAAGTTCAAGTGCCTAGCCACCCGCTCAATGGGATCTAATACTACTCTAATACTACAAAAATTGGCAACTATCGGCACTATCCAGATATTATTTCGGATATTATATTCGAGAGATATCGCTGTGCATGTTAATTACGCTTTGATCGACGGCGATGTCGGTCAACTACAATAAGCGTTAAACACTCGACTAGGCGACATTGATTCCCCGCCATACCCTGAGATTCCCTACAAAAACCCATTACTTCCCTAGTTGTTTTGCTATTCAGTGCGCGCTTTTTCAGTTTTTCAATTTGCGGTCTTTCAACCGAAGCGCGGAACTTGGTTTCAGCATTTTAGTGCTGCTACAATCAATAAATATTTTATTCTATATAAATATTCTGTGGTTTTTTTTTCGATGCAAATGCAAAGCTGTTTTCAATTGCAAATCTACACCTGACTGCAAAAGTACTATGGGAATTTTTTAATCGCCATGACGTGATTGCTGCTGATTGATTACCGACCAACACATACAAATAGAGCATAGCAAGTCGCAGCTCCGCATCAATTATAGTTTATCAAGTAGCTGTTAATATGTCTCAGCAGATCTCAAGAAATTCGACAATATTTTACAACTGTTGACTTGTGAATTGCGTCAATTGTCAGGCACTTAAGCGTCGTTTCGATAGCTTCAATTGGTAAGCAATGCACAAATCCAATAAAACCCATACTTCCGATTTAAAAGATATCAAATAATGACACATTAATAAACTGAGCGAACTCAAATCAAGACGATTTCTAAACACTCTAAGGTGGGCTAATATTCTTTCAGCTTTGGCTCACAAATTCTCCTCTGCCTTTCCTCAATAGTACCTGCTAATCTAATCTATCGAAATAATTTAATTATAAGCCCATCAGTGAACAATTTATTGGTTAAGTCGTAAAACACTCGTTCATATCAGTATCTGTTTACCCGCAAATATAAAAACTCAAAGGAAAACAAACACAAGCGCTTTGTGTCGAAGAAAAGACAGGTAGTCCGCATAGTTGTCGTGATAAGTCGAAATTGGAACACGAACGAGGGTAGTTCAATCTATTCAACACATTATAACCTTCAATAGTTTCACTGTTGAATTTAATTTTAATTACTTTTTAAAGTAAAGGGTATACAAATTATAGAAATATTTTAATCAAATTTGTCCAATTTTTTTTTTAATTTTAATAATTTTTATGAATATAAATGAAGACTTGTTTTGTTTCTTGTAGCACACTTTTGGGGTGCACGTAAAAATGAGTGCGAGTTCAGAAAATAAATAAAGAAATATTTATTTGCAGCGCCAATACATACAAATGAAATCGAAAGACTTAAGCGACAAACTTAGTTTCAAATATATTGAATTCATTATTAAATTTAATTAATTATATAAAATTGTTTAATTGTATTTTTTATTTACTAAATGTTAAAGAATTAAATACTAATACAAAATTAAATAATAATTATATATCACATAATTATAAAAAAATAAAATATTATAAATGTCTTGAATATAAATATTTAAGTACATTATTAAAATCGGCAAACCAGTAAACATAATATATATAATATATAATATATTTTAAATGCTAGAAGTAAAAGTTTATATATCACTTTTCTAAGTGCATGGGAAATTGCAGTGTTGCATACCTTTAGGCTTTTCTCATAAAATGAGCAGCACATGTAAGCATTCGCCTAGGAGGCGAGCCGGCTACCCGCTGCATTACTTGTAATGCAGGAGGTATGCTTGGAGAGCCAGCAAGAGCGAGCGAGCAGAGAGGAGAAAGGGTAAGCGCTGCCTAGAAGGCGAGCTGGCTACCCGCTGCATTACTTGTAATGCAGGAGGTATGCTTGGAGAGCCAGCAAGCGCGAGCGAGCAGAGAGGAGAACAGCTAAGCGCTGCCTAGGAGGCGAGCTGGCTACCCGCTGCATTACTTGTAATGCAGAAGGTATGCTTGGAGAGCCAGCAAGAGCGACCGAGCAGAGAGGAGAACGGCTAAGCGCTGCCTAGGAGGCGAGCCGGCTACCCGCTGCATTACTTGTAATGCAGAAGGTATGCTTGGAGAGTCAGCAAGAGCGAGCGAGCAGAGAGGAGAACGGCTAAGCGCTGCCTAGGAGGCGAGCCGGCTACCCGCTGCATTACTTGTAATGCAGGAGGTATGCTTGGATAGCCTGCAAGAGCGAGCGAGCAGAAAGGAGAACCGCAAATAGCTGCCTAGGAGGCGAGCCGGCTACCCGCTGCATTACTTGTAATGCAGGAGGTATGCTTGGAGAGCCAGCAAGCGCGAGCGAGCAGAGAGGAGAACGAGTATGCGCTGCCTAGGGGGCGAGCCGGCTACCCGCTGCATTACTTGTAATGCAGGAGGTATGCTTGGAGAGCCAGCAAGAGCGAGCGAGCAGAGAGAAGAACGGCTAAGCGATGCCTAGGAGGCGAGCCGGCTACCCGCTGCATTACTTGTAATGCAGGAGGTATGCTTGGAGAGCCAGCATGGAGAGCGGCTAAGCGCTGCCTAGCATCTTATGTATAGAGAGCGGTCGATCTCATCACAGCTGCAGATTGGTGGGTGGGTTTTCTTGGCTCTTTCTTTTTCTCTTTCTCGGTAACTGATAAGAGCCAGCGACTGAGCAGCCTGCAAGCACTATAAATACTGCTGCTACAAAGCTGCTGATCACAGTGCAGTGAAGTCAAGTGGTTAGGACGTGTCAAGGGCGCTTAAGTGGAGTGGCGAGTGTGCTGATTATAATAAATATTTATTTATTAAAATTTCGATTCGGTTAGTTTTTTTTAGATTTTTGGTGAAAATTTCATAACGATATCTCTACTCACAACAGCCAGCGCAGGCAGCGCAGTCGTGATTTTTAACGCTCAGCCCGGCAAGACCGTCTACAGACGGTCAATGAATTTTGTGTGCAAATCAACATTTATATTAATTTATGCATTACAAAATAATTTATTTTAATAAATTGTCTGAGCTATCAGTAAAAAAATCCGAAGTAGATTGGACAAGTTTCAATATTTTTTTTTTTTTTTTGTGCAAAAACTACTTTTGTCAAGGGATATTTTTTTCTGCGTTTTTTTTCAAATTCAGACGATGATTGTAATATGGTTAAATATACCTTTAAAGAATGGAAATTATAATAATAATAATTTTAAAGATATATAAATTTATTTTGATTCAAAAAAGTCAACAGTTTGACCGTCTGTAGACGGTCTTACCCGTTAGAGGGTTAATAATAATAGCAGACATAGATTCAAACTGATGTTCCTTTAAGGTGTAATTTTATTGTTTAATTTATTTATTGACTTTAATCATACTAGAATTTAGAATAGACCGACTCGTGAACAACCATGGCAGATTGAACATCAGACAGCGTTTGGCACCCCATCAAAGCCATAGTGATCTCGAAATCCTTTCTTAACACACTCAGCAAGTGCTCGACACCGCGCTGCCCATCTACGGCCAGACCATAAACCGCCGGGCGGCCAATGAACACCGTCTTGGCACCCAATGCGAGAGCTTTGAAAATATCATTTCCCTGCATGATTCCGCCATCCAGCATAACAACCAAATCGTTGCCAACGGCCTTTACCACCTCCGGAAGCGCCTCAATTGAAGCTGGAACTGTGTCGATTTGTCGGGCGCCATGATTCGATACGATGATGCCGGCACAGCCAAATTCCCTGGACAGGACGGCATCTTCTGCTGTGAGAACACCCTTGACAACGATGGGAAGATGGGTGAGTTGCTTCAGCCAAGCTATGTCCTTCCAAGTGACGCTGGGATCGAACTGGCTGGCCACATACTCATTAATACCGGAGCCACCCATGGTGACCACTCCATTCGCCTGTTCGCCCTGGAAGTTGGCCAGACTCAGATGGGAAGGCAGACCGAATTTATTTCGCACATCTGACCTGCGGTGTCCAAAAATGGGTGCATCAATGGTCAGAACAAGGGCCTTGAAGTTGGCTCTTTCCGCGCGGCGTACGATCTTTTCCGTAAGGGAACTGAAAGGAAACGTAATTAGATTTTGCAATCGCTGCAAAACGTAATGAATTTTAACTTACCGATCTTTATAGATATAGAGCTGAAACCATTTGCACGTGTCTGGGGCCCCAGCAGATAGATCCTCCAAGGAGGTGGTGGAAAGCGTGCTCAAAATGAATATGGAACCAGCCTTGCCAGCTGCACGGGCGTTACCAATCTCTCCATCCGGATGCGCCATCTTCTGCATTGCCGTGGGAGCGATGCCCAAGGGCCAGTTCAGTTGCTGCCCCAAGATCTCACAGCGGAAGTCCAGTTGGGAGACATCGCGAAGACAGCGAGGTCGCAAACGTAGTCTAACGAAATTATAATATAATTATATAGCTGAACTTTCTTGGATCTATTCAACCGCAACATATGTACCTCTTGAAAGCATCACGGTTAAGGCTTAATGTAAACTGTTCTCCTGCTCCACTCTTGTAATAATCCCGTGCGCTCTTCTCCAACTTGCTCTCTGCACTTTGCTCGAAATCTTCCACACAAACTAGCTCCATAACGCTCAGAAACTTTACTATGGCAAACCTAATAAGATTTCTAGCCGTCGACTATCGCTGCTAAACTAAATCTCACATTCAACAACGGCTAACGATCGCATCTCGGCTGCCATAGAATTTTATTAACAGACTCCTGATAACCGCTGATAACAGACACTTTGAGTAAACAAACACACACAAACTGCGTCAAAAGCAGATCACCGAAATGCTCTACGCAAAAGTTATACAAAGAATACGGAATATCATACTGAGAAACTGATCTATAGGAGCTGATTAGGCCAGCCCGTGTAGTTAATAATGACCGAATGACCGACTGACTGATCTTAGATTTTTTATTAGAGGAAATTTTCCAGCTAGATTTTGGACAAGACTATAGAGTTTATTGATATTTCAGCAGCTTTTTTTCTAGATATTATTTTGAATTCCTTACTCCAATGATGAATTGCAAATTGTCAAACTATGATATAGACCTGTGCGAATGCATTTGAAATAGCAGACGACTCACTCATACACTTACTTTAATCGTTATCACGGGCTTCTCGTCTGAACTAACATAATACAGCAGGCGTCGTGTTCTTATTTACAAGATCAGATGCATACACTATATAATATTTTACTGCAAACAGCAATGTGCTCGTAAAAACGAAAAAGTATGAAGTTACCCGCTATATCGGCTATAAAGTTACACGCTTGTTACCTGACTTTTAATCGGTTTCTGCCGGTTAAGGCGTAAATGGGGTGTGGCATCCAACATTTAAAATAAACTTGGTCTGCGTGTGGTATACACCTACCTACACCCTAAAATTGGCTAGCTCATATAGTTTCCGAGATCTACGCGCTCATTCAGGCAGATATGGCTATATTGACTCAAACCGTGGATCTGATCAAGAATATATACATATTGTTTGTGGGGTTACGCCTTCTTCTGTCTGTTGCATAAAGTTGAACAAAGTTATTAATAGTTAATCGGTTATAATGGCCTATTTCTCTGAGCACAAATGTATCGTATTATGAGCATCATCCAAAATGACACAAAATGAGCTCCGAGAGTTCTCGCTGGTTATCTATAAATTACAATTATAAAATGAGCAAATATTAAAACAACAATATTTAACAAGTCTTTATTGTAGTGTCTTATAAAAAGCCAACACCTCTACCAAACAATAGAAAATAACAAATAATTAAAAAAGAGTCCGGTTTTCAAACGCTGTAGGATGCTTTTAAATTCTTGAAGTATTCCAGATCAGTTTGGCTGATCGAAGGCACGAATTTGTTAAAGGATGTGGTAAAGTCCTCGCTTTCAACAATGATATTATCCGCATTCAGTTCTGTGGCCTCGAGGCCGCAGCTCACATGATGGTTTATGGTGCGCCTGACTGCCGATAGCCAGGCATTGGAGCAGATCGAGTAGAGATCAGCGCCGCTCATCTCGCTCTTCAGTTGTTCTGCGATTTCCGTCAAGTCCACATCCTTGGCCAGGATAAAGCGTTGCGTCTGCGCGCGTAATACTGCCGCCTTGTCGTCGGCAGTAGCACAGGGACCCACGTAGAAGAGCTTGTCGAAGCGTCCCGGTCGAAGTAGAGCCGGATCAATTAAATCCGGCCGATTTGTAGCGGCGAGTATAAAAATGGGTTTCGTCGAGTCTCCATGAGTCATGCCATCCATCTCAGCGAGCAACTGGGACACCACACGATCCATAACTCCGCCGGAGTCGCCGGCTACGCCGCGATTCGGAGCCAACGAGTCCAGCTCATCCAGGAAGAGCACGCAGGGCGCTGCAGAGCGGGCGCGGGTGAACACCTCACGCACATTCTGCTCACTCTGGCCCACGTACATGTTGAGCAGTTCGGGGCCCTGCACGGACAAGAAGCTCAGATTGCATTCGGTGGCCACCGCTTTGGCCACCAGCGTTTTTCCCGTGCCAGGTGGCCCATAGAGCAGAATGCCGGAACGCCTTAGGTTCTTGCCCATGAGATGTACATGCTTCAGCGGCAGTCCGATGCTGCTTTGGATCTCATCCTTGAGCTTATACAGACCACCGATGTCGCTCCAGTACACTTTGGGCACCTTGGGCGCACCCAAGCTGTCTGCAAACGAGCTCTGCATCTCGGTCAGATTTTTGGTAAAGTGTTCCAGCGTCAAGCTGCGCTCCTTCTGCCGACGCTTCAGACGCACGGCATTATCGTACAGCAGCTGCAAATCTCCCAAAAGGAATCCCTGCGACTTGACCGCAACCTCGTGCAGCACACGCTGCGTTTCCCGCCAGTTTGGACAGAGTTTTCGCAAGCCTTGGGTTTGCATGTTGAGTGGGTAGAGCGGTATCTGTGCCTTTTGGTTGTAGATGATGTCGTTGAACGACTCTCGCTCATGCATCCATCGCAGCAGCTCAAAGCGCTCCAATTGATTGGGCGATTCTATGCTGATAATCTCCAGAAAGAGACTCTGTATCATCGGCTTCAGATGCTTGTCACTGGTCAGCGCAACTATAATGACCGGAAACTTGCGCTCACGGGAGAAAATCTCCTGCACTTGAACGTGAAAGGCGGAGAGCAAACGCAGATCTTCATTGCCCTCGTTGTCGATGCCGAATATCTATAAAAGAGAAATGTTTTAGTATGCAACAGGAACTTCAATCAACAGTCTTACCTCAAAGTTGTGAAAGCAAATGAGCAAAGGTTCACTGACCAAGCTCTTGGCAAACACGGCCTTCAGTTTCATCTCCGTATGCGAGGGAACCTGCGACACAATCTCCGCACAGTCCGCCCCGTACAGATGCATGCCCAGCTCCTGGGCCACGGCATTCACCAGCTTCGTCTTGCCAGCCCCGCGCTCGCCCTGCAGCAGGAAGACTGGGAAAATGTGCTTGGATGAGAGGCATGATGATTGCTTTGGCAGGAACGCGTCCAATGAGGCACGCAGCATCTGGTAGGGCTTCGCCAAGCCGCTTGGATAGTTGTTGGTAATGGCACCGTTGTCCAGCTGCTGACGAGGCAGAAAGCCATGGGCATGTGGCACTTGCACCAGATTGCTGAAACTCTTGGCCACGACGGCGCGCAGCTCAAAGTCGCTGCCCTTCACCTCGAGGTTGACGCAACGGAAGTGCACCTCGCGCAGGTAGGCGAAGATTAGGTAATAGTGCGCATAGGCAGCGGTGCCCACCAGCTGCGCGTTCACCTCAATGCGATAGGTGTGGCCGCGGTGCAGCAGACGCGGCGTGTTGAAGTAGTTACTGAGGATCAGCTCGCTCACCTCCGGGGGCAGCTCGTGCGGACTGTGCAGCAGATAGATCTGCGCCTTGGTGGCTATACTCGGTATGGTCTGCTCATCTCCGAAATGCTCCAGCTCCACCCAGCAGTTCCCGCGTCTATGCCCCAGCCGATCCATCAGATTGCTGTAGAAGTTTTCCTGGAATCGGGGAGACTCTCAGTTACTGCATTGAGACATATTTATAACCCATCGCTCACCTGCACATACAGGCAGTTGCTCTGCACCAGAGAATCCTCCACGGGCAGCAACTGTGCCACGATGGTGTGCGGCGCCTTCTGCAGGATTTGCTGCGTCAAGCAGCGTTCATTGCGCTCCTGAGCAACCGGCGTTGTCTGCCGTCCCACAACCAGATTGACAAAGTTCACGTCCTCGGATTCGGCGTAAGTTTCGTACACCTGCGCAGCGGCAAACACAATGTGCTCCGATTTGATCAGCTCGTTCCGGATGAGCAAATCGTGCAGTCCATTGGGCATGGGCGTCAGCAGATACTTGCCCCTGTAGCGTCTGGCATAGCGCCAATACACCGCGTATATCAAGTATCCCGGGTAGAAATACCAGGGCCACCTAGGCCTCAGCAGCTGCACAGCCACATTGTAGCCCTCAACCAGCTCCAGGACGCGTCCCGTGAAGAGGAATCTCTGCTCCTGATCCGGTTCGTTGTCCAGCGACTTGCTTGGCTTGGCGGCCAACTTTTTCTGTGAAGGTCAACGCACATGAAAGCTTATAATAAAAATACATATAAATTCGTATACAAACAGATCTACTTTCGATAACTTCGATCTCAATAACCTACCGCAACATAATCGACATCAGACATGGAATACAAAGGTTATTTGTGGACAGGCAAAGTCTAAGTGCGGGGGATACGATCACAGTTAGGCATACACACAAGTCAGTTCTATAAAAAGCAAGCTGTTATTGTTAAATTTGTGCATTTTGGGTGAATGTTTCGGGTTATTTTATTTTGTTATCATTTGGTTACGCACCTTCTTTACAATTACTCTCTTCTTCATGCTTCCCGTGCGTGTTAAAATGACAGACGATCTGCTCTGCTCCGTTCTAAGACTGCCAAATACTGCTTGCAATATTTAAATTAATATTTAAATAGTTGTTATTAATAAATATTGCTGCCGAAATTGTTCAATGTTGTTGGTAAGAGCAGCGAGTAAAAATAACATACGTATCGTTATCGATAGCTCTGTGGTATAAATGAATAAACTGTAATAAACAGCTGTTTGCTATCGAAAATACTAAATTGTATGGAAATACTAGGCAAGGCAGACACTGTTAAATAACAGGCTCGCTTTCATAACAGTGTTATCTTAACAGACGTATGTTGGGCGCTTGTTTTGATACTGTTATTCTCCACCTACTTGACGGGAACATTTTTCATTATGTGGCTTGTGCTTTGCTTTATCATATTTCTAAGTTTTGAGTTTGTCTCTCCTTCGTTTGGACAGTCGCAACGTGGATACAGCAGCAATCATGGCAGGCGCACACAGAGCCTGCTTTCAGTTTCGTCGAGCCTCTGTTAAACAGCATTCTGTTAAATAACAGGAGGCTGAAAATCTTGCATCGATACCGATAACAGGGTCGCTACATCTCTTCTAGGCAGCTGCTGTATGAGTTGCGTTTTTCGATTATCGATATACGCGAATGGCAGCCGACGCTCGATATCGCCGTCGATAGTTACAAACAAACTGAAAAATATAGAGTTTTAGCCAATTTCTGACCATGATGAGCTGCGAAACAGCCAATCTCAACGGGAGCAGCGACGCAGAGGCGCAGAAGAAGCGCGAGCTGCTCTGCCTGGTCAAGCTGCTCAAGAAGTACGAGCTGAAGAGCACGGACGAAGTGTGCAAGGAGGTGAATGTCAACATTGCGGATTTGTCCAGCGTGGGGGACGCGGATATCAAGGAGGTGCTGGGCAATGTGCTCGCCTTGGGCAAGGATCAGGGCGACAAACGGCAGCCGGAGCACGGCTCAGCGGACAAAAAGGCCGTGACGCAGGCAAATGCGGCGGAGGCGCTGGCCAAGTTCATTGGGGACGACGCCTTCGATGCGCAGCAGTACGAGCAGGCCTATGAGGAGCTGCGCAGCTTTGTGGAGGATGCGCTGGACATTTACAAGCACGAGCTGTCCATGGTGCTGTATCCCATACTGGTGCAGATCTACTTCAAGATACTGGCCAGCGGGCAGGCGGAGAAGGGGCGCGCCTTCATTGAAAAGTACAAGTCGGATCTGGATGGCTACTACATCGAGGGGCTGTTTAATCTGCTGCTGATCTTAAAGCCGGAGGAGCTGCTGGACAACGACCTGGTGACGGCCATGGACACGGACAAGTTCGTCATACGCATGTCCAGGGACGCGCATTCGCTGTTCAAGCGCCACATCCAGGATCGCAGGCAGGAGGTGGTGGCGGACATCGTGGCCAAGTATCTGCACTTCGACACCTACGAGGGCATGGCCCGCAACAAGCTGCAGTGTGTGGCCACAGCCGGATCGCACACTGGGGACGCCAAGCGGCAGGACAACAAGATTCGCGTCTACTACGGCCTGCTCAAGGAGGTGGACTTTCAGACGCTGACGACGCCGGCGCCGGCGCCTGAGGAGGAGGACGACGATCCGGACGCCCCGGATCGCCCCAAGAAAAAGAAACCCAAGAAAGATCCGCTGCTCTCCAAGAAATCCAAATCGGATCCCAACGCGCCCTCCATAGATCGCATACCGCTGCCGGAGCTCAAGGACGCGGACAAACTGCTGAAGCTGAAGGCGCTGCGGGAGGCCACCAAGCGGCTGCCCCTCAGCAAGGATCAGCTGCCCACAGCCATATTCTACACCGTGCTCAACTCCGTGCAGGGCGTCACCTGCTCCGAGATATCCGACGACTCCACCATGATGGCCTGCGGCTTTGCCGACTCCACTGTGCGCATCTGGTCCCTGACGCCGGCCAAGCTGCGGGCGCTCAAGGAGGCGGATGCGCTGCGCGAGCTGGACAAGGAGTCGGCGGATATAAACGCGCGCATGATGGACGACCGCAGCGGCGAGATGACGCGCACCTTCATGGGCCACACGGGTCCCGTCTATCGCTGTGCGTTTGCGCCGGAGATGAATTTGCTGCTGTCCTGCTCTGAGGATGCCACCATCCGGCTCTGGTCCCTGCTCACCTGGTCATGCGTGGTCACCTACCGCGGCCACGTGCATCCCGTCTGGGATGTGCGCTTCGCACCCCACGGTTACTACTTTGTGTCCTGCTCCTACGACAAGACCGCTCGCTTGTGGGCCACCGACTCCAATCAGGCGCTGCGCATCTTTGTCGGCCACCTTTCGGACGTTGACTGCGTGCAATTCCATCCCAACTCCAACTACCTGGCCACCGGATCCAGCGATCGCACCGTGCGCCTCTGGGACGTGCTCACCGGCCAATCTGTGCGCCTCATGACCGGCCACAAGGGCACCGTCAGCGCCCTCGCCTTCTCCACGTGCGGTCGCTACCTGTCCTCCGGCTCCGTCGACCACAACATCATCATCTGGGATCTCTCGAATGGCTCACTGGTGACCACCCTGCAGCGGCACACCAGCACCGTCTCCACCATCTCCTTCAGTCGCGATGGCACCTTGCTGGCTGCGGGTGGACTGGACAACAACCTGACCCTCTGGGACTTCCACAAGCTGATCGATGACTACCTGAACAATCACATAACCGTCTCCCACCACCAGGACGAGAACGACGAGGACGTCTACCTGCTGCGCACCTTCCCCAGCAAGAACTCGCCCTTCCTCACCCTCCACTTCACGCGTCGCAATCTGCTGATGTGCGTGGGGCTCTTCAAGAGCTAGACTTGGCCCGATTTCTAGATATATCTAGCTCTTGATTGGCCACCAATATTAACAAATATTCTGTAAGCTAAATAAGTTATACTATAAATAAAAATCCAAACTGCTGAAAACCAGAAACGTGATTTGCCTTGCTGGACTTTAAAGAAATTTTAATTAACGGAAAATGTAAAAAAAATACATGTTTATAAGAAATTTATAGATTGCAAGACGTCACTAAGTCTGTACCTTCAAGATTTGTTCAGAAATGTGGAAAAAGCTCCTACTAAAGTCCTACAATATGGTATCAATCCTAAAAAGCACCTAAACAACATGATTTGTATACCCTGTGCCCATTTGAAAAATGGGAAAAACAGGGTTAATAACTTTGTCAGAATGTATGTAACAGGCAGAAGGAGGCGTGGCAGACCCCACAAAGTATATATATTCTTAATCAGGAAGACGAGCTGAGTCGATTTAGCGATGTCCGTCTGTCTGTCCGTCTGTTTGGATGAACGCGTCGATCTCAGCAACTACAAAAGCTAGAGATGCCGTTTAGGTTGCTATAGATAGGTAGTTATCTTACGCAGATCAAGTTTGTTTTGAAAATTTAATGCCACGCCCCCTTTACGCCCAAAAATTTAATAAAACCCAAACAACCTCGTGTCTTTTAACATAAAATGTTGAATAACAAGCGTAATATTAAACATAGAAGGTTGTTATTTGGAACATAAGCTCTCTTGTATTATATTTAACTATCCTGAAAAGCGCATTAAATTCGGTTATGAAACACAGGAGATATAAGCTTCACAATAGTTAAACTTAAACGTTTAAAAACAATCGTAATATTGAACATAGAATGTTGTTATTTGGCAGCAGCAGCGCAGCTGGCGCACGTAAAAAGGGAAGAAGAAGTGACAGTTTTATAAAATTGTATTTAAAATAAAAGGCACAGGGTATTCTACAGTCGGGCCCGTCCGACTGATCTGCTCCGCCCATTCTGGTTTATCATATAATCCCCATTTCTCGTCCAAATACACCCATATTTGGTTTTTAATGAGTTATTTTTTAATATTTATCGTTTAGAATCAAAATCTGGCAAATACAAAAAATCGATTTTTTTGACCTCCTACTAAGGTCCAACAATGTGCTATCAGTTTTAAAAAGTACCTAAAAAACATCATTTTTTATTATATTTTTTTTCAATTCTTTAACAATAACTATTTTAATGAGTTAGTTAATAATATAAAGAAATTATTAATAACCGGAAATAAAAATAAGTTATAAACTGTTTTATCCAACTCCCAGAAATCGAAACCTATAGAAACTATTACCACATTACAAATGCGAAATAAAGTTCATGAGTTCTTAAACCAATTTTGAATCCTATGCAACACAGATTATTAGGTTTTTTTAAATTTAAAATAAAAATTGTAATTATTCCCTATTTATTTGGATTGTATTAGTCAAAGAATAATTAGATTTTCTACAACCCCAATAAGAAACGGAATCAGAATTGTGAAAAGAATACGTTTATTTCGTAGATACTATTTAATATGTTCAATAGTATTTAAACCATGGATCGTAATTATTATTATTTTAATTGTAAACAGAGTGGGGAATTGTGCTCTAGTCGGCGTCGGCGTCTGCGATGCCGAAGGTGCGACGCACTGCCTCGAAGTTTTTGATGTTGAAGACGGAGCAGCGCGGGGGCTTCTCGCCGCCGAAGGCCAGGGTGTAGGGGTCGTCGGGGCACTGGCGCATGCACTGGAGGCGGCCCATGTTGAAGTCGTGCTCGTAGACGTGCTTCGCCTCGCTGCTGCTGAAGTTCCAGATCTTGAGGCAGCCCTCGGTGGAGGTGGAGGTCAGCAGGTTGGGCATCAGCTTGTTGAAGCAGATGCCCGAGATCTCCTCGTTGTGCGCCTTCACGGACCAGAGCAGCTCGTTGGGGCGCCTCCGGTCGGCGTAGTGCAGGCTGCCGTCGTTGCTGCCGATGAGGAAGTAGTTGGTGTCCGTCGGATGCCACAGCACCTTCTCCACCTCCCCGCTGATCTGCCACTTGGTGTAGGAGGCGTCGACGCTCTCCGCATCGCGGCAGTCAAACAGACGCACCAGGCCGTCGGCGCAGCCGGTGAGAATGCTCTGTGCGTCCTCCGGATGGAACTCAATGGACTGCACCTTCTCCTCGAAGGCGGTGATGGTGGTGTGCGGCTGTCCCTCGTCCATGTCCCACAGGATGAGCGTTTGATCAACGGAGCCGCTGGCCAGAATGTGCTCGAACTGCGAGTTCCACGAGAGATCCAGCACGGCATCCTTGTGGCCGTACTGCTGCTTCTGCTTCTTGCGATTGCCCTTGGAGCCTAGTTTGAAGGTCGGCTCCATGGAGTCCTGTATGTCCAGGTCCCATATGGTGATGATGGGATCCATGCAGCCAATGGCGCACATGTTGCCCGGTCGCTCGCTGCCGGCGTCGTGGCTCATCCACTCGATGCAGAGCGGAAAGCTGGGCAGCAGAAAGTCATGGTGTGTGTACAGCGCCTCCTCCTCCTGGTTGAACACCCAGACCTCCATGCTGGCCGCATCGTCCTGCACGCGTCCCACCAGCACCAGGTTGTCGCTGGGCTTGATCAGCTCGTCCTCCGCCTCCGAGTCCTCATCCTCGTCCGGCACCTGCTCGTCCGCGTCCACCACATTGCCTAGATTCGTCACCGTCGCGTTGTCCTCGTTCTCATAGTTCTGGAAATCGAACTCGTCCTGTGGATTGTGGTTCTCAGCCGCCTCGTTGTCCACCTCCATGTGCTCTCTCTCCTCCTCCCCCTCCTCATCCTCATCCTCGTCCTCCCCCTCATCCCCTAACGTGTTCCGCGTCTCGTTTATGATCCGCGCCAGCTCCACCTGCGTGAGCGTCACCTTGTCGGGCCGCTCCTTAGTCACGCCGCGCGGCACGAAGCACAGCGCCGGCACAAAGTCAATGCTCGGCTCAGCCGGCATGTCCTCCGCATCCGCCATGGCTACAAAAGTTAATAACAATTGCGAAATCCGCTAACAAAGCAAAGTCAAGGCACAACACGTGCACACACGTTCAATTTCAAAATAGCGCTAAATAATGCCAAAAGTTATCGGGCTATCGAACGGCCGCTGTTAAGAGTTGAGCAGCGCAGTTCATTTTAGTATTTAGTTCTTTGGTTCATTTTGTGATGAACCCACAGTTGAGTGGAACACAAAAAATAAAATAAAAAACCTAATTTTATGCGTGCTGTCGCTTGTACATTTTATTGACTGACATACAAATTGAAATTATGTGCCCCGATATGTGGTGTATCCATAGGGGCCGAGTAAAAGTGGAATATGGTAGTTCTGTAGCTCACTGCAATCGGCAATTATGTCTATAGCCGGATATAGAGTCGTAGTGCTTCTGGCCGCGAAATATGGCCCAACATGGAAAGTCAGCTTATAGATGCCTCCGGGGAAATCAACATTCTTCAGCAGTTCACAGCGCCCATCCGAATTTGTTTCCGCGGGTCGTAAAGCTTTCCATTCCTGTAACTCGTCCAGCCGAAATACGGTCACCTTTAGGTTGGATGCCGCCTTTCCAGTGGAGGTGTCCAGCACATGAGTGGAAAGCTTGCGTGCGTCCATTGTCAGGGATAAATCGGTACTGCCAACTGAAAAACAACCAGAAGTTCTCTAAGTTATGCTATCTAAAATTTGTTTGCTTATTTTACTGCTTATGATAAAAAGTATAAGACATAAGCAAAGCTAGATTAAAGCGGGTATGTTCTATGCACTCATATTTAGAGCATATATGATTTAGAAATAGGTATAAATTATTGTTAGTAAAGCACAAAGATTTGAAAACATAGTTTAAAATTAAGTTCCGGTTCCGACAAAAATGAAATTGTCTGTTTGCCATGGTGGCGCCATCATGCGGGTATAATGCGCAGTTAAAAATTGCATTTCGGTTCCCAACATGGCTAGAAAGCTAATTGGTTCGATGCGGGCTGTCGAACAAGTGTTAATGCAACAGGCTCGAACAGAAATACGGAGAAATGGTTGTTGCGCGTCGAGAGCGTCGAGCGTGTTGCAAAGGCCGAGTCAAGCACAAGTTGGATCGAGCTCAGAAGCAAAATTCAGTCGCTTGCGTTGTGTCGGAGCGTGCAGATCGTTTCGTTCGAAATGTTTTCCGGATAAAACATATTTTCGAGATGCAAATTACGAAAATGTAATTCACAAAATTCGAATTGACGTGAGAACGCAAAAAAAAAACGCCCTCGAATCGAGTTTTATATCAAGTGCTTGCCGGTGAAAATGTAAATAAATATGCAAATCGTTCAATAAGCGTATTTACTCAACCAGCCAATTGTTAGTTTGTGTAAGAATTGTATTTATATATGTTTGTGTATTGTATGTTTGTATATTGTGATTTACACGGCCCACGTTCCACAGTGCAGCCTGAAGCAACAGTTGTTTGTCAGTGTGAAAAGCAGCAAGAAGAAGTGAGCGAGACGGCAACAGCATAGAATATAGAATATAGATTTGTACTATTGGAAAGTATAACTCGAATGTTTCTATGTGTGTGTGTGTGTGAGTGTGTGTGTGTGGGCCCTATTAATACATGCTTACCAGCTTGTTTGCATCGGTGTGCGTGCAACACATTCACAAACGAGAAGAGGAAGCAACAACTTCAATCCCCAACAAATCTTAAACCAGTTTTAAGATACATATTCTTGTTGGCTCTGTCTGTATGTATTTCGCATTATATACACGTGCATACATACAAACACATCGTTGGTGTTTGAAGTTTTTGCTGCCTCTGCAACTCTATAGAGCTGTATGTGTGTGTGTGTGTGTGTGTGAGAGTTTGTGTGTGTGTGTGTGTACCCTTTGGTTGTTGCCCTCTTCCTCGGTTCCAACTAATCGCATGACGATTAGAGCCACAGTTGTTGTTGTTGTGCCTCCAATGGATCTCCCAACACACATACATACACACATGTTGCAGACACACACACACTGCCCGTCTTAGCCGCTTTGTTGGCCAACTCCTACACAAAACATGCGATTAAGACAATAATAACAAACTCACTTCCACTTCCACAAGGCAATAAATCCAACTCACAACTCCAAAAACTTCAACTAATTTCGTGCCGCAATTTGCGCTGGAATACGGATCTAAAGGTAAGTTGAGATCGGAATCGTTACGAATTCGATAGAGTGAACACTACTAAATTCGATCTTCTGAGTATAGACTCAATTGGAATGCATTTTTATAGCCTTTTTTTAATTGATAACGATCGCACTTAAATACATTTTTATTGACAATTATTTGAAACTTGGCTTTAAATTGATTCTGACAGCTAAAAATGCAATTAGAAATGCCACTTAATATATTGAAAAATAAAGCCAGTAATGATAGAGCAGTTCAGTCGGACGTAACCGAAAGTAACATGCCATTTTTTATCCGATCTCAATGCAATTTACAGCTTGGAGAATTAGTTTTTAGCTTGAAAATGGTTGCTGCTTTGTTTTCTTGGGGTTAACGGGGGAAGGGAGAAAGCTATCCAAAATCTAATGCAGAGGAGAACCTAAATACCGGGAATGGTATTCCTAGCTCTTATAGTTTGCAAAAGTTAAAAGATATTCATCAGACAACACTTGAAACATTTCCCAACTTCCTATCAATTAGATCAAAAATGTGTGCACATTTTAATAGATCAATTGTAGATCTAATATGGGGAAATATAATTATAATTATCGCAACACACTCTGAATACTTAATATTTAGCTAAATTTATTTAATATAGTGAAATTTTGATGATTTCAAAATATATATTTGTAATTTCTGCTGCGATAAGACTGCCGGCTAATGATATTAAACTTGACGTAACAATCCATCGAAACGATATTTTGGCACAATTTGTTTATTCAATCAATAAACAAAACGAAAATCAACGTGATCGGAAAGTGCTAACGGTCAAATCAGATATATACTTAAATTTGATTGATATGAAACGAACGAACCTCAAACTTTTTTGCCTTACGGTCAAAAATAACTGTTTCTAAATTAATATTCAGTAATGCCGCTACGAAAGTGCGTCTCCCAAGTGAAATTCATTTGCATAATACCCAACTTATCGCAGATGTTACTGGAACTTAATGATCGTGAATGACAGAGGTTCAAATAGAGTAGATGGAAACAGGAAGAGTTTGCGCAATTGAAAAGTATTGCTCAATTAAGTTGGCTTTATTGTTTTATCTAAAAAGCAATTCTATGAGCTATAGCTCAGCAATTTTCTTTCATTTGAAATAGTTAGCAAACTAAAATGAAAAGATTTTTGATTTGATTCTATTAAATTTCCCTTAGAATATTTTGAAAATTTTAATAAACGTGGTTGGGTATCTATATTTCAAGCTCCAGAGTATAAAGATATGCAATTTAAACTTTCGTCTTTATTCTGACTTTATTTAAATAATTTATATTTGGTTTATAATTTCTTTATCTTAAATCTTTATCGTAAGTGGACAAAGAGACACGATATTTGTTCGCAAGGTTTCATCTTGCAGCTACTGTACTTGTTTGATCAGATGTCCCGCATCCGGGATACAGGATACACTTCTGAAAGTGTATGCATGAGACTATGTTAATGGCACTTAGGAACCCTATGTGCCACATTGTTGTTGCCTGAAAGAACAGACGCCCCTCATAACGAATAACCGAACACTTGTCTCCATGTGTCCTCGAGCACTCCTAGTTCCACCTCGTGTCCATCTTCCCAGTGTTCTGTCTCGTATTACGTTATTGCAAACATGTTTATTTTGCTTCAGGGTTGCATTTCTGAATTGAATGTAAAATATATTCCAATGTGCATAGTAGCGGATTCTGTTCTCTGTTGTCATGCAGTATTTTATTACCCTGCACTTATTGAATGGGGAGAAAGGTTAGTGTGCATCTGAGAAAGAGCTTACTTAATTCATGTCATACTCGTGTAATCCAGAATTTCATCATTATCGGGAGGTTGCGGATATTTTAAGTACTAAGAAGTTCAAAGCGAAATAACTTTAAACCTTTAACTTTAATTTGCGTCTGCCTGTTAATACATTCGCAAGTTTGGTAACCCTTTTTGGGTAATATTTACAGGGTATACAATTACAAAACATTCAAATTCGCATGTATTAATTAATTCTTAAATAATTATTATTCGCTCTGGATTTAGTTTCGTAGTCCCGGAGCAGTAAAAATCAAGTACTAAAACAGACTTTTCCAATATTATTGCTCTTTTATACGTATGTTTATTAATAGTTTGTTTACTTACTTAATACGAGTAGTTTGTAAATACGAATTGCATTCGCGGTATTCGTACCAAGTACTCAATATTATGTGTATATAATTGTGTAAAGTGCTCACTCTCAAGTATCTTGCAATAGGTAAATATTTCCCAAGTTTGGTGTAGATATTTTTAAAAATTCTTTTGGCGTTTGCCATTGGAAACCACACAACCTAAATATAAACACACCGACTAGTGTATGTGTGTGTGTGTGTGTGTGTGTGTGTGTGTGTGGCAGGTAGCGTGACTAAGACATTCGCCATGCTGAAGTGAGTTTTCAAATTTGAAACAAATTTCAGTTTTCTTTCAAGATGTTTTCATTGGCTGATGCTTCACTTATGCGCTTTACTGCCAAATTACTGCAGCTAACAAGTCAACCAAGCCAAATAGCAACAGCCCAGGCAGCTGCAGTCGGGTGTGCTTGTCTAAGCGATGGTCAATATGCTGCTTGGACTTAATTAATTAAAAATTAGTTAATGTCCAATAAGTGCAGACGAAGACGAAGAAATAAATAATACAATACAAATATATAAATTAAAATTAGAATGTAATTAAAGTTTAAAATTAAGATATCTGGTGATAAATATTAAAAGAAAATAAAATGATTTTTTTTTTTTTTTATTTGTTAAAAATGTGTAAATTTTATTTATAAACTAGTTTTTTGCTACCTTCTTGGCAGCTTGACAAGTTATACCTTATAAATCTAACAACAATTAATCATAAAAATGTATATGATATATATATTTATTGAATGATTTAGATTATACTATGGTCCTTGTTGATATGAAATATAATTTAAAAGACTAAAAAAAGATTAGGGAAACCCCAGTAAACCCCTGGGATTTTTATATTAAGCTCAAATTAGGTCATTTATTGTTGGTTAATATTTTGACTTACTTATTAAATATTAGAACTTGAGTTAAGCTAAACTTTAAGCTCAACTCAATGAAAATTCTATGTATACATAGCAATCTGGTCACTTCTTCTTCGATTGCACAAACCGAATATACCCGTTTACAGCACAGCCATTCGGCCAGGGTATTAAATACCAGACCATATTTTCATGTCAGAGTTTTTGCCCATTCGTACTGCATATTCACATTGTGGCGCAAAATTCAAACACTACAAATAATTGGAAAGGCATCCCAGATGTTTATGTGCTTGTTTAGCGGCAGTGGAGTTAGTGGAGCTACTGGTAGTAATGGACTGATAGGTCTGACTCTGTTCGGTACAGGCGCATAAAGCCGACTCTGTCTCGCACTGAATCCCAATTGTAACGCGAGCGTTAATCATAACATGGAGCAAGGGAGAGAAACTGAGTCGATAAATTGTGTTTTGTCTGGCTAATTAGAGATACAGTCGAGCGCTCTCGACTTGTGCCTATGAATCTGCTAAATAATAAATCTGTGCAATGTTAATGATGCGAATACTAGAAAAGTAATCTAATCTCGGGCTAATATTTATGTTATAGCTCTAAACGTATATTTTATATTTATCCCAATATCAGCCTGAACGATTTTGTGGCTCTGACTTATACTTGAATTTAATTCTTCAATACAATTAAATAAATGAAATAATTTAATGATCATTTATTAAGTTTTAAAACCTCCACTTAATAAGAAATTTGTAGAAAGCTATTATACCCCATTTGTGCCTGGTATTCAAATATAACCAATTATTATTGAAGAATTCTGCACGTGTGTTAATGATGTCTTTCGAGTGTTATATCTATTTGAACAGTTGTGAACTGCATTACTCACAAAACCAATTCCGATGTACTTACACCATTCACAATTTGATCGAGTTGCATGTACACGCAATCCGAATCAATTGTCACATTGACACACATGACGAGGTAGAAAAACCTTCACGGCAGAAAAGAAAAACTAAGCCAAAAGACGAGACGGACAGCATAACGATGATAATGCCATTGGTGATCATGATGTTGATGCGATGACAATGTACAAATAAAAAATAATAATAAAAAAACACTTGCACATAAGAGGGAAAGGCCGCTGAAAGAGGGGCGGCACAGGGGGCAGAGACTCAATTGGTCGTGCTGTGCATGTTAAATAATAAAATAAAATAACGAGAACGGTCATAATACATTTTACTACTTACTACAAAGGTAGGAGATGGGATAGTGATAGAGCGGGGAGTGAAGAAATAAAAAAACGACATGTGTATAAAAGTTGTAATTCAATTTGCACTTGACAGTCAAAAACATTAAGAACCAACAGGTTTCTACGGGCGTACTACGACGTCTATGGCATACTAAGCAGTTCTCCGAGGTGTACTGAAGAGAGATATACTTTCTCGATCTGCACTTAACAGTTACTGAACGCTCACAAGTGTGTCACGATTCCAGGGTTTAGACTTCGATAAGCATACTCAAATATTACAGTTTAGCCAATTTGATTCCAAACTGGTAAATAAAGTCCAATATCTTTGATTTATCCATATGTATATAGCGTATTCGACTTCGACTTCGTTTAATATCTATTCTCTCCAGCTATGGTTTCGCTTTCCCCAACCCAGCGCTGTATAATTATAGGGCTTGGAAAAAGACACACAAGAGCTAGATCATCGCACATATCAATGGTAAATTATAATCCCCAATCAGCAAACAGCAAAAAGTACAATTAATTGTTGTCACTTTGACCCACATTTGAATACTTCAAGTGCAATTGATAATCAGGTCAAAGTTGTTGGTCATATTTGGTAAGGCATTAGCTCGATAATCTTTGACACCTACCGAGTAGATTAGGCCCGAAACTTGGCACAAAACCAAACCAGAACCAGAGTAAGAAGCTGGCTTTCAACACGTAAACGGAACTCGAACCCTAACCCTAACCCCAACCCCACCTCAACCCAGACCCAGAGGCCCATCAATGTCCGGCTCTTTGTTACTCTAAACTCATTTTCATTGCGGATAATTTCACCTTTCATAGTTTGCAAAGACGGCAAAACGATTTAGCGCTAATGTTGCCCATGTTTTGTGTGTTTCTGCTCGTCTTTGTGGCTTTCTTTTAGCATTTCTGCTTTATTAGGGTTACTTTTTCTTTGGAACACCGCAATTATGCATTTCTTCTTGTACACCGCCAACTCGCTCTGTGTACATGCGCGAATGATACGGGTTTCATAACATAAATATTGTTTGATTCTATTGGGGAAATCAATCAAGCTGTAACTTGCTCTATATATATATACTTTATATTAATTTTCTGTAATCTGTAATAAATTTTAATATTGAAAGTTCAGTTAATTATTTACCAATTTACAACTCTTTCTCTATCGATTAGCTAATTGAACTGCTATCGCCGCTTTTACCGATCTTCAATGGCATATTATCAATGTTGGTGAATTGTTGGAGTTGCATAACATATAACTAGGGCTAAGCAATAAATCTAAATTAAGCTGTTAACACAATTTTGTATTAAAGTTGTTTGCAAATAACTTTTACAATTAAATTAAATTAAATTAAACAATTAAATCTACAAGTAAATTGCACATCTCAATTAGCCGTGAATGTATTCAAGTCTATGTAAAACTCTATGTCCTGTCCGACTTGTCTTATATAAAAGTATTCAATACATGTAGTTTCAGAATATACTGAAAGCTACAATCATTACCTTCTATCGCATCGAAACAACGATACAATTGTTGACCGCATCCGACCACACCCAAAACCGGGATCCATTTCTCAGTTCGAATGTCAGAAGTCGCTTGAGAAATGTCACGCTTCGCCTGCAGCATTCGGAATTTAATTGCGATCGGTGATTAAACTGTGATTACAATTAGCTGATTGATTATTGGCCACACTGCTATTCGCGAATACATTCATTCATTTGCCTCGAATCGCATTTGATTAGCAACAATTAATTCGCCATCGCATGCTCAAAAACTACCCAAGCGTTGAACTATTTGTGCAATGTTTCGCATTTTTAAATTTAACTTATGTTTTGTTTTATTTTGAATTTCAGCTGCTCTGTTGTATTGAATACTGAATATCCTTGAAATTGGGGAACGGGGTTTAATAGACAATGCTGAATATTTAAAAATAAAATAATAAACATAATTTCCTTTGCCCTACTACCAATATTTTATCAATAAAAGTAATAATTAATTTTCTATTTAAATACTGACCGATATCTTCTAGATAAATTTGTATTGTTTCAATCGTAATTTTATTTAATTTATGAATAATTATTTCTAATACATAGGTAGATATGTTCAGAAAATTTTTAAAAATGATATAAAAGTATTTTCCGACAATTTCCGTTTTCAACTTAGATATATTGGCATTATAATAAAATATTATATATTATGTCTTTATCAAATTTTAATCTGTAGACTATAAACCCAACCTTGATTAGTTGTGTATACTTGGTATCGTATAGGATATTTGACAGTCGAGCAACTTCATCTTCACAATTTAATACCCTTAGCTATTGTTGGTTTTATAGGGTTGTGCTTTCGTGTTTATTGTTTTGTTTTTGCCTTGTTGCACATTGATGTTGATGTACTAAGAGCGTAAACAAAGTTTTCAATCGTGATGTTGTCCTTGGGTTGCATTCAATTGTGCTGACGCATCGACGGAATGACACACAATATAGAAAGATTTGGGGTATTCGCCGCATTATCGCCTAAAATAAATAAAATACTTAAGACAAGAAACCAACGAGAGAAATGACGAAGCTTAACTTCATGTTTTTGCAATTCTGACATGAATATTTTACACATCGATAGATATGCACCAGAAACTATCTTTTGCGAACAATCAGAGCAAGGAATATACATATATGCACACAAACATCATATATTTATACATAAGTATATAAAGAATATAAATTAACACAACAATTAAAAGCAAACGAGTTTCAAGAGCCACATCAGAGAGCGGGGAGGCGGGGAGGTGACTCAACACGAAACAGAATACAGAATACAGAAAAACTTGAGAAAATAAATATATATATAAAGTGTGTACACTGATCTACAGTTCTTGGGCATTCGAATTATTACAACTGTGTGACTTCAAGTGTCGAAGCGTTTCTATTTATGCCGAACTCGGGACCCCCACTATAGAATCAAATCAGTGCAGAGCTTGTTCAGATGTTTTCATTGGCGGTTCGGTTCGGTTAAGGTTGAAGTTGAGATTGAAATTGAGAGCATGCCAAAGAGAAACACTCCGAATAACAACTACCAGCCGGCAATTCTGGTTTGGGTGTATCGGTATTATTTTTATTGGAAAAGAGAGACATACAGATACTCTTATATATAGTTTACATAAGTATGTACATATACCGATTACAAAAGTTATGTTCGTTTGTCTGTATGCACGTTGATGTCTGCAAACTCTAAGAGCTAGAGCAGCCATTTATGGAAAGTAGGTAGGTCAATACCATACGCATATCAAGTTTATTTTTAATGTTCGGTGCAATGCCCTATCTAATCTAAAGCTTGTTATTCAGCATACACACTTTATACCATAATAAATATATATCCCAAAAAGCATATTGAAATCGTTTATTAAACACAGAAGTTATTCAAGAAACAATATTGCAGTTTTTGCCTCGATACTCCCTGGCAGCGTGGATATTGGACAAATATCTATACTATTTTATTCAATCTATATTATAATACAAAATCAACCAGTGTAGCAACTTAAAATCTAATTAGACTCTAGGAAAGTTTATGATGTGGATTATAGTTAACAATATTACAGGTTGTAGCTAAATATGGAGCTTATAATTATATTAACGATACACCTACGCATACACACATTTGTTTTCATTGGGTTGAAATTATAATTTGCATATTATAGAAACTCATTTGGCTGCATTTACCAAGATTTACGCAGGTATTAAATAACTACATGCATATACATACTATATATATGTTAAAGTGCTTTGCGCAAAGTTAGTTTTATGGTCGATTGTAAAGTTTATACTCAACAGATGTTAGTCTTGTTTCTTCCAGTCTAGTTTGGCCCAAGGGGAGATACCTAGACATTTCTTGCCTCTCCTTTGTATCTTTGTATTACCTCAACTCGTTGTGGTCTCGTGGTTTTCAGTTTTACTTTTTCACAACACACATACACATTTAAATGCATGTACAATAGTATGCCACTTGAGGGTAATATATGGCATTGAAGTTTCCTATTACCCGACATCATATTACCCATCATAGCTAGAACACGCTCTCTGACCCAACAAACAGCGACGAATCATTGAATCTACATTCAAGTTATGTCAGCCAAAACCTTAATTTGTTTACAAATTAATTAGTGATATAAATGCACTATATAAAACTAGTAAGGAGAGAGATCAGTTGAGCGGAAGGCTACGGTCAAAAAAAAGTCCAAAACGGCTGCTATAGCTCTTATAGTTGCTGAGATCGACGCGTTCATACAGATGGACAGACGGACAGACAGACAGGGCTAAATCAGCTCGGCTCGTCCTCCTGATCAAGAATATATATACTTTGTGGGGTCTACCACGCCTCCTTCTGCCTGTTACATACATCCTGACAAAGTTAATAACCCTGTATTTCCCATTTTTCAATGGGTACAGTGTATAAATACACACTGTCGACAAAATTGTACGTTGCATATCTTCGCTGTTTCTTATCCGATCGTAATGCAATTCACAGCAACGATGGACAATGCCATAATCTACATACTATTTAATTCCCGACAGCAAGAATCGATTAATGTGAATCGTAATCGAATCGAAGCCCAGCTCTAGTATGCACTGTAATATCGGATAGTCATTGGACTGATGGAGACCCATGCGCAGTGCTACGAATTTGTAGCTGACCCAAATTGAAGAGCACTCAAGAGTGCAACTGGCTGCATCTGGAAATGCGCTTTGTTTGGCTCCGTAAGATATGCAAATTGCGATCATGGCCAATGGAATAGAACGAGCCCAAAGCAAACTTTCACTCAGCTTGCGCTGCCCACACTGTGGAGGTGAATGAGGAGCAGGGCTTGGGGGGCGGGAGAAGAGGGAGATGAGTGCTTATCTAATTGGTTGCTGAACCACGTTAAAGATTAATTGCAATACGAACGATTTCTATGAAAACATATACCAGATAGATAAACAGCCGACGAGCAGCAACAATGGCCAAATAACAATAATGAAAAGTAAAAGTTTGTTTTAAGCAAATCCCGAACAATGCTCCGAAATGAATTCATGAATAAATTATTGGGAGTAGTATCTCGCTCCACAAGTATCTTGTCCACAAAAGCTCAGCTGGTTTCTTAGTTCTAAACAAGTTTTATTTTTTTCTGTTTCATTGCTTTTTGTCTGCGCGTTTTGTTATTAATTTTATGTGGCACAACTGTTGTTTTATTTATCGCTGAAAGCGAAAAGTAAATTAAGCTTTAGAGAAAACGACTATTTTGGGGTCCAAATAAATATGCCGAATGTAAATTGATTCATTAGAAAATGTTTTCAAATTAACTTTGATTTGTCTGCTAAATATTTCTGTAACAATTTGTATAAAATAATATTAATTTTACTTATTGTCGATAATAATGAAAAGCGAGCTCAAAGCATCACGGATGCGTAGAATTTAGCAAATATCCATCAGAGTATTATATACAAATATATCGCCATAAATATAAATTCAATCACTCAAATAATTGATCAACATTTGGCAGAAAATATTGAAGAAAATAAATATATTTTATCTACTTCCAAAACATATTGCTATATAGCATTAAATATCGCATGAAATATTATTAATCTTTTCCCATTTCATATTGAATGAATATTGTGTATAGATTTATCTTTTGAATTCTTCTGACCTCTAAGTATAAATAATTTTAACTCGAATATCGATATTAAATGGTATTGAAATTTCAACATACCGCTCTCCATAGGATGACAGACACGTGTCAAAGGATTAGGTCAAGGGGCGGCATTTTGCGGCGCAGATATTGACATTTTTCGGAGCCATTCTTATGCAAATCAGTTGGTAACACGCACGCCAAATAATGGCGCAGACTTTCAATAGTCGCCATGAAATGCGATATGGATGCGAATATGCAAATGAGATAGCGACGGACAGAAATATTCGCCCTGTTTGGGGGCTTGGCTGAGTTTGGCGCTTATGTTTCAGGGCAGGACGTGACAAATCTGGGGGAACTTCCTGTTTCAGTCTTACGTAATGCAATGAATACATTTGCGACGGATGTGGAGTTTCCAGTCAAGCTAAGTGAAGGATATTGATACTTAAGCTTTACAGCTCAAGTGCTAAAGTATGTACGTATGACCTTGAGTTGTACAAATGTTTGAAAGAGTGCCATACATCACTCATGTATGTCATCATTCATATGTATGTACGCATGCTTGTATGTACGTGCTCCCACAGTGGAGATTTCGCTCCTTTACCTTATTTGGGTATCTGAGAGGTCAACGATGACAGAGTCTCGGATAAAGCGTTGACTAGGTCAGTATGTGTATGTCCCGACTCTAATTTTTTTTACATTTATTTAGCGACTGCGCAGTGCAACTGAGAGAATGAGAGTTATACTGTGTCCCTAGCAATATGCTGCGGAATTACATTTTTAGAATTTGCGAAAGGAAAAAAATAAAACAAAT
This sequence comes from Hypselothyrea guttata, assembly GCA_035045125.1. Lineage (NCBI taxonomy): Eukaryota > Metazoa > Arthropoda > Insecta > Diptera > Drosophilidae > Hypselothyrea > Hypselothyrea guttata. The sequence goes on from JAWNNJ010001637.1 coordinate 693,586, forward strand.
TGTTTAGCTATTTCTATTAGATAGAAGAAGATATAGAAACCGGATAGATTGCCAAAGATGTTGTTCCGATTATTCTGTAGCCAGTGCTGTCAAAATATGGTTTGTAGAAGCGTCTGGATTATAAAAAGGCAATAATAGCCAAAATATATTTGAAAGCGCCTGAAAAAAAGTTAATATTTAAATTAGTGTATATGATTTTAGAAAAATATTTTGCTTAAAAGTAGCTAATCAGTTTTGAAAGTGACTAAATATATCCACAAAATGGTTAAACTGGCAGCACTGCTATTTTGTGCTGCTCTATTTTGCTGTGCAACATGTGGCTGGCAACATGTTGCTAACGATGGGCAAATGATGCTGCTCAGCTTTTTCGCTCTCGCCCACGCAAGAGCATGGCTTACGGCTGCGCCTCCTTGACCTTGGGCACAAATAAAATGTTGCCACAGCTTGTGTCATCCCATGAGAGTATCTGCATGCATGTGTGTGTGTCTGTGAGGTTGCTGTGGATGCTGCGAGTTCGCACTCCATTCGAGAACGAGACAAAACGCATTTTAGTCGCGCATCTCGGTGGCAGCCACAAGTTGTATGCCGCAGGCCTCGCGGCCGTTTCGCTGTGTGTGAAAGTCATTGAGTGTGAAACAGAAATTGAAATTGAAATTATATAGCATATGTATATATGTATATAAGTGTACATGCCACAGATGTGTGCACATATGCCCCATGTTGTACAATATTCATGAAATGGCGCACACGCGACAACAACGATCCTCAACGAAGCTGAACGCCGTCTGGGAGCATTCTGAGGCTTCTTCTGCTGGGTACGCATCAGACCTGGGTCCAAAGTGACGCAGTCCGTCGAAAATAAACAACCAAATCATCCACAGGCAGAGCATCTCTGAATCAGCACTTGTATCGGCTGTAGACTGGGGCAGTGGCAGGGGCAGGGGCAGGGGCAGCATCCAAAGCAGCCACTGCGTCATCGGCGCCAGTTTATCACAAGCTGCCCTTTTCAATTGTTGTTTGTTTATTGATTTTTGCCCTTCCCTCTGGAATGGGTTTATTATCAGGCAGCAGCCAACTCTCTGGAGTATCTTGGGTGTAAATTAAGCCCATGAATAAATGACATCCCTGCTGCTAAGCCGGTTACAAATACTCCAGCACTCCACACTTAATTAGTACCTCATTAATTGTACCCTAGAAAATGAAAATGCCTTCTAAGCGTAGCAGCTTGTTTGGTCAGTAAGGTTTAAATTTATAGTATTTAAAGAATCGAAATTAATATATCCGATATTCTATTAAGTTAACAAAGAAGTAAACAAGTCACAACATAACCAATTTTTAATATAAATAACTTTACTATATAAATTTTTATTTTTATTCTCTTGAATAATTTTTGAAATACGATGAAATGTTAGGAATATGAAGCCAATACTTCAATCCCAATCAAATTTTTAACCTAATTCAATACTGAGCTAAACATTATGTTCAGTCGATTTCAGAGACCTAATCCACACAAGGTGGAAACGAAGGAAGGTTGTTACCAGATACTTAATATTAATACTAGTTTTTGTTAGCTAGGGTAATTGTTTTATTGTGTCACAGATGTGTTTACAATGTAAACTTTACAAATGTGAGAATATCCAAAATATAAGTATCGGAAATATCACAATTCAAGGTCATAACAAGCTACCTGTACACATACAATATATTCTTTTTGAAAAGCTCCCAAGTGATCAATATATACCTAGTTATATACATTTTGATATCCACTTGGCATAGGGTAATGAATTTCGGTTCAAAAGTCATTAGAAACAATAGCTTCTCATATATTATTTAATTTATAATTTGATTGAAGACTCTCAGTTATTCATGAAAATTAAATCTGTTAAAAATATGTAAATATCGATCTGCTTGAATTGTCGCCAAAATTAATCTATTTCTGATAATGCAGACTCCGAACGACCCTGCCCCAATAAACTATTCAACCTAGTTGAAGTGCGTGTTTCGGCAATCATTCATAATATTATATTATATTATTGAATGCTCTAATAAAGTGCGAATTCACACCGTGACACGTTGCCACAATTTGCTGGTTTTTAGTAGATTCGCAAGTGTGAAACTGACCAAAAGTGTCGAAGCTGTAAGTCATTAAAATTAATGGCCACAGCTGAGAAAAGTGAGTAAGAGTCAACAGTTTACTTGGGGCAGTGTCACTAGTTTTGTTGCATGAAGGTCTCCAACTCCAACTGTGACTTGATCACCAACTTTGTCTCTCTCTGTCTCTCTCTCTCCCTCTATTTCTGTCTCTTTGTCTCTGTCTGTCTGCGTCTGGAACTGAATTATGGTGTAAACGCGCGATGAGCATGCAGTTTTTCCAGATGCTTTTTCCGGTCAGGGGCACTTTCCTTTTCAATTTTGAGCATTTTCTGCACATTATGCCACTTCTCAGTTTGCCATTTGCCGCCTGGCATATTGGAATGACGTTAACACTAGTTGCTGGTGTTTTTCTGATGTTTCTCATCAGCTGTTGCGCTGTCATTGAGATTACTTTTTCAGTTACTTCTGTAACTACTTCTATGCTCGTTTGTTGGCCAGCGTCTTTGCTTTGCCTTGAGAACGCTATTTCTCATTTGTATTGTGCTTTTTTACGGCCAAGGCAATAAAGTCTAGTCAGCCCTGTTGCCAAATACGCTTTTTTCCCGTCAAATCTGACTGTTTTTGTAGAACAATTGTTAGAGATATTGGAAAAATGCAAAAAGCGTGATTCTATTTTTTTGGTGTACTCATGTAATTAAATTTTTTGTCAGCTCTTTCTTAAATATTACAAAATCCATGCTAAAATAAGTAAAAAGAATTGGTCTGTTGTCATTATTATACCATTTACCCAAAGCAAAATGGGAAATCAGCTCGAAAAAACATTTAAGAAGATTTATTTTGCGAGATTTATGAATTTGTGATCTTAATTATTAAAGCAAATTATGAAAAGTCTTAAGAATAACTCGCTAGCTGTTTTCTTTTCGTTTTATATAGAGTATTTTTCTTATTTTTTTTAATTGTATATTTTTTTTCTACCCTTTCCCGCCAAAAACAGCTTTTTTCTCAATAAGAAATGGGCAGCACTGGTATTCAGAGTGGAGTCGCGTCGAGTATCTGTGGGTAGCTTCCTGCTGGTGGCCATTGTCTGGGCTGCATGGCTGAGTATCTGTCTTCTTTGTTACTGTCGTTGTCATAATTATGTTGGCAAATTTGAGTAATAAGCAGGTGCAATTACCGTGTGTAAGCAGCAGCAGCAGCAGCAGCAGCAGCAGCAGCAGCAGCTAAAGATACAGATACATTCAGCGTACTGGGTAATGCTCATAGTCAAACATTGACGGCGTATGCAAATCTTAGAGTGCGAGCATACCCTCAGTACGTACTATATAATTAAAGTTTTGTTGTTGCGTTCCACGGGGTCTTGGCTTTTCAATGTGCCCCGTGTGTCCGTAAGTAGAGTCTAAGAGTCTAATGTACATACTAAGTAAGCACATACTTACATACATACATACATACTACATACGTGCAGCTGAAAATGAAATGCAAATGAAAGCCAAAATGAATTTGTAAGATTTTCACGTTGCGATATGCGAGGCAGGTAAAACAGCTCAGTGCAGCTCTCTGGCTGCTTTTGCGGTTAGTTAACGTAACGCTCTATGATAATTAAAAGTGGTAATGGGCAACGTTGCAGTTAATGTTGCTGTCAATTGCTCACCGTGCACACCGCCTATTGCCCCCATCCGCTTGCCTACGAATGCCCCCAGACGCGCAAAAGTATGCAATGCTTTCTAGCCCTCTTTCTCTGCTAATCCCAGTTCAAAGCAAGCTCTACAAAAACACCTGAGGCGTATGTGTAATTGCTGGCCACCTACGCGTTGAATCCAAGAGAAAACTGCGCAAAGTGTAGCATACTTTTTGGCCGCTGTAAAAATCATTTCAGATCATGGGCGCAGATTTTTTTTTTTTTTTTTTCAAACTAAAATGGGGCAAATAAAAAAAAGCTTCAGCCATTGCCTCAGGTATTAGAAACTTTACTATACTTACAATATTTAAAGGATTGCAGTAATTGAGAATAATAATCCTAAAACGATAAGTTATTTATTAATCGTTTCTCTCAACAAAATATGAAAAATTCAAATAAATTTGTTGTACATTAAACACGGATAAATAAATATTGCTTAACAGTATTTGTAAATTTTAATATATTATTTCAACTAACTAAAGTTTGTTCTAAGCATAAACTCATCTTTTGGATACCGCGCTCTATTAAAAAATCGTTATAAAATTTCGCAGGTTTACACATTCCATACTTCTTAAATTTCATTGTTTAAAACAATCTTAAAATATGATATAATCGAATAAATTCTCTAATTTTTACCCTATGTTCTAGAATGAAGATTCTCTATTCTTCACTTAAAACTTGTTTTAGCAGCACAGCTTCATTATTTATTTGGAGTGTTTTGCAGACCCTGTAGTACTTTAAAAAACTATAAAAGCGAGACACCATTTTGGTGTATAGGTTCTCCTATGCAGTACGCATACTAAATTTGTTGTCGAGTGATTCCTTTTACTCATACTTATACTATTCCATTTCTTGCAGCATGTCTTCCGGCTTAATGTCTTGTGTGCGCGAGAATTCGCCGCCCCTGGAATTGGAACTAAGCACGGGAGGTCCCTTGTCCCTGCCGGAGAGCAACAGCAGATCCAATGGCTACCAGATGCCAACAACATCGACACCTATTGGTAGTCCCACGGGCACAGAAGATGGCAATGGTTCAACGAATCTGGGTAGGTGGCAGATTATTCATACATATGTACATATATGTGCATACATTATGCAACAACAGTTTTATTTACATATTTGCAAAAAGTCATTTGTCACTTTCCCGCACAAGCGCTCACAAAAGCTACAATTGTTTATACCCTAGGCAGAAGAGTAAATCAGCGGGCAAATGAATCATATCTACATTTGGTTGATGTGGCCCCAAAGAAAGGAAAGAGCATTTCTATAGCTAGCATATACATATGTATATATACGTAGGACTGAATGTAATTAGCCGAGTCTGTGAATTGTGTTTTGTTGGAGATATGTCTGTCTCATAAATCCACAGACAAAAGCAACGAATGTCATAGTACATCATACATATGTATGAACATGCATACATATTTAAACAACTATAAGTAGGTATCTGAGCATCTTTATAATTGAATTTGCTTTTCAATTATCCAAGCTAGAATGCTGCAGTCGAGAGCACGCAATTCGAACTTTATTTTAAGTTTATTGCATTATTTGCATCTGCCTCTATCTCGGTGTAAAGAATTTACCATTGTCTTTAAGCTATTCACATAAGTTGATGCAGTAATTCAATAATTCATATTAACACAATAGATGTCAATTAATTTGCATATCAAACAAAGTTTATGTAATGACGGACAACAACTTTCTACACTCAGTGTGAATGTAGAATTCTAAGTATTCCATGGCAGGTTTATCCATTGGAAACTGGGCCCTTTTGTTGTTGCCAACAACAAAGCGAAATAAACAAACAATGCTCGGTTTATTATCGTCTAACATGGCGCTGTTAACGGGTAACAGCGCTCTGTTAACGTGACTCGTACAAGTATGTTGCTCAAAGCTAATCAGTTAGTGGTAATAAGCCAAACATTTGCCGATTGCCGAAGGTTGTTCGGGTTGTTTTTGGTTCGGTTCGTTACGTTTCGATTTCAATTTGCAGTTGGTAGTATGTTGTTATTGTTGCTATTTCGATTTCGAGTTCGTGCTGTATTCGTATTCGTATTCGTATCCGTGTGCGTATTCGAATTCAGTTATTCATACACTCATTCTGTGCTCTCTGCTTCACCTGTGCAGGTGAACAATTTGTAGTACCTGGCGCGTGTCGCACTAATTGCTGTGCTCGTAACTAACTGATGTAGCGAAATCGATTCGCACAGCTTGTAGACCAATTTCAGTAATAATATTTTGCAACTTGGCCTATGCAAATATCAATTTGGCCAACAGAAACCCAAACGAAAAGATTCAACTGCAAGTCATTAAGTTAAGTGCATAATTGTGCTGTTCGCCATTGATTTTCGTGATACAATCGTAAAGTGAAACTAAACAAATAAAGCTAGTTACTCCATACGACATAAACTAAAGCCTAATATATATACTAAAGTGTGTAAACAGTCCAAAGCAAAAACCCGAATGGAATAATTTGAACAGGTAATGAAGTTTTTCTCTTATATTTGTTTATTTCGCTGTTGTTTCTTCTGGAATTCCGACTAAACATGCTTATAGTATGTATATGTGTATATATTCCGCGTTATTTCACCCATAAAATTTCAATAGAAAGCAATAAACAAATTGAGACGAATGCGATTATTTTGATAATGAAAAGAATGTGTAGATATCTGAGATATTTTAATAGATGATGTATGCGTTTGTACAATTTGTTTAGACAACTGTTGGAATATTTTATACCCACATACATACATAGATACATAGATAAATATACCGATCCATTAATTGCTCATTGGTTTGTTTCACGACTTCTAACCCCTTGAGGTCATCCATGGACCAGTGACCACTGACTATGGCTAGTTTAACTCGAATTGAAACAGCATTATTTGGGTCAGATATTACATCAATAAATTCTGACCCTCAATGAACACTTTAAATTACATTTATGGGTTCAGTGCATATAATTCTATTGCGGGTTACATAAATCAAATTTGCCAACACTTTGGACGAAAAGGTCAAAGGTTTTTACACTGATTTTTAGGTTTGTTTCCCCACAATAAATAAAGTATTCTTCTTGAACGTATTAGTCATGCCTTCGCTCTCAATGTGCTTTACATTTCAAAGAGTTGTTTGCTCTTAGAGGTTTTCGTTTGATAAGAACATGGTTTTCCATAATTTCAATTATCAGCGCAAGTAGGAGATGAAGTTTTGTTTATTGGTCTGGCCGGAAATGGCCAGATACAAAGGAAACGGTCAGAAAGTTGAAGACTGGACGGCGATAGACCGTTGGTCAGGGCTAGAGTGCGTCTGTCATTGAAGTGGAGAGCGTTGTATAATCAGTTGCAGTTCCACTTGCTCTCAGCTTAGTTTCTGGATAGGTGATAAGCCCCATGTCATTGTCACGTTCTGAGTTGATTGAAGCCAACTTCCCGGCGATTATGGACTTGCTGTTGTTTAAGACTCGTTGCCTCTTATCGAGACTGATAGTAACTAGTTGGCATTTGTCCCGCTCTGGGAGATTGGACCATTTATTGACTGAGTATATAGTAGCTATTTATGGAGGCATTGCGTATTCAATTTGCCAAAGAACTGATTAGACTTTGGGCGTGTAAACGAATCCGCAATCAGAAATGGTATTTATTCAAGGCCATAAACTAAATACAATCGCAACTGCTTTTGTTTTAAATTCTGGCAACGCTAGGTTGTGAATAAAGAATTGCTGAAAGAATGGAATAAACTGATTAACGTTAATAGGAGAAAAAGTATTCCATAAATTGAATATTTGAATATTTAAAACAGGATAACCTTAGTTCTGCAAGCAGGTCTAGCAACGCCACGTTTCAGCCAACACACTCCCAGTGTTGCAATTCCAATTGGTTTCTCTTTGCGTTTTGTGGCTGTAGTTGTTTGGGGTCTGTTCTCTATTTTTATATGCTAAGTAAATTAAGCACTTGCAAAGCGGATAAGCTGCCCACACGTCAATACCGAGTGTGAACGCAACGGAGCGACAAGGAAAGGAATGAACGATGACGCCTAAAGGGGGGCGTGGCCGTCGGTTGGCTAAGGCGAGGCAAGGCAAGGTGCACAGTGGCTCACTTGACCTTCCTTTAACAAGCTTGGCTACAGCCCAAAAAGCATTGGTAACACAACCAAAAGAGTGCAAAAAATACTTGCAATAGTCAAAACACATACACCGTCGAGTATCCGCTCACACAACATACAACAAACAACAACAACAACAACAATTCGAGTGTCCAATTACTGCAACTCGCCAATGGCTTAAATAGTTGGCAGTCACTTTGGTTTTGTCATACCTAACCCGTTGCCACTTGCCATATGCCATATGCCATATGCCACATGCTCGCTGCCACATGACAGTCGCCAATTTGCATTTGTGCGCAACATTTCCAATTGATTAATTAACAATTGCGCCTACTTGTGCTAAGATCTGGTAATTTTCCAGCCAGACAACTCGTCGCACTTCGATTCAGCTCTTTTGACGCCTAAGCGCATTTGTCTGTCGCACATTAACTAGAATTTGTGTCATCGTCAAGGCCCCAAAAACAAAACTATCTAACAACATTGACAGCCAGACCGTTGCTAGGTCTTTTATAACCAACAAAATACTACTAAAATCCCACTATGGCAGACAGCTTTGTGTTCTACTGCGATAGCCACTATCGTATAACATTTAAGTTTAATCTGACATCAAATTACTCACATCAAATGTATTATATACGAATTAAATAAATACAAAATATAAATATCTAGGTTTTATCGATGACAAATTTGTTTCATATATTGAATAATTTATGTAGCTTCGGACATATTTATTTGTTTGAAGTTTATATGTTAAAGATCTTTAGTATTGAAAAGTGCAGTTTTAAAGTTTAGTTAAGAGAAAACACTGAGTGCCGATCTATATTTAAGAGACTAAGCTCTAAGAGATCTACAATTCAATATATATAATAGTATTTCATTGATACGATACGATTATACTTCAATAAATTTGTTAATCGTAACCACTTGTACCAAAACAAGTCTTTTCGTATTATATAAAATTAGTAAATACGATTGCGTTAGTATGAATAAAACTAGTTGCAACAGCTAAAGACATACATATGTAAGTGGTCGGTCGACTCATTACTTAGTCCTAAACCCTAATACGCTATTAAGCCACTTAATAGACCCTGCGTAGTTTGGAAGTACAGGGAATAGCTGCAGCGAGCGCTAAAACTTGTAACTTGATGGGCGCTGTCTACCTTTGGGAATTACCCATAATTGTATAGTGTACTTACGTATGTTTATAGGTACGTAGTGTGTACGAATGGATGTACATACGTACTTTAAACTGGCACAACCATTTCGCTTGCATCATGTGTTGCCTCACGCTGCCAAATAAGTAGAGGCAGCAGAGACTTACAATGTTTTGATAAATTACTAATATGAAGAAAACAATAAAATTAACCAAAATGAATGAAAAGAGCAGAAATTTGAAATGACTGTGCCAAAATAAATCGGAATTAAGATAATTTGGGCAAAGCAATAACTGACGACATCATTCGATGGCGAAGATTGTCATCATATTACTGAAACAACATTGACTCATCGTTATTGAAGTGGGATCTCGATTCATAGAGTGAAATCCTCTTAGCCACAAATAGAGGTGCTAATCGCTGCGGTATAAGTCCTTTAATTGACTTTTACTGGGACAAAACATTCATATTGCCCATGCAATTAGGTCGACACAAATGAACTTTGACAACGAAAGAAATTCCGCGACATTAGCTCGCGTGCTTCCAAATTTATGTACGTATATGTGGTATATATGGACTGCCTCGGAAACGTGACTGGCATGCTACGGTTATCGATATTTGTTATGCACGCCAACCACCTAACGGTAGGTGGTACGAATATACGGCCCATTGATTAGAAGCCATTCAGGGGACAGAAACGCATGCGTTTATTATTGATGGTTCTTTTTACTTCCGCTGACAATGAAGGAAGCAAAGATCTGAACAGTATGTAAATGGTATTAGGGGGTTTAACTTCTGTTAATAATACTATAAAATACTATTAATACTTATACGAATATTTGGTATTCTAACAAAATATGGAGTATAAAGCCAAACAAAGAGTGCTGAACTACATGAAAAGTATCAGGATCAGTATTCAGAGAGCACAAGAGGGTACAAGAAAAAAACATTTCGATCTTTGTAATGACATCTCGTAAGATCAAGTAAAATTTTGTTGGGTTAAATTGCTTTAAAATGAATTCAATTCATTAGTGAAAATTCATACTTATTAGTAATTGATTTACATAGTAATAAGATCATACTATTCGCAACAGTTTAAGTGAAAACATGATCTTATAAAATGACGTATGTGCATAACGTTAGTCACTTTTCTGCCAATGACATCATGTGTTTTTATTTTACTTTATATTTCCCTTGACCAATGCGAGAATAAATAGTCACAATCTAGCAGCACTCTATCAAGCCAACTTAATACAAATAAGTATATTTCAAATAAATTATAATTAAATTTGCCATATTTTCAAAGACAATCGGTATTTTACGTGCTTCTTGGGTGATTTCTGATAAGTGAATACTTTAATGTAAATAGCACAAATGTGTCAAAAGTAATTACTCTGTCCCTCACTCTGTTTCCCTCTACTTCATCTGTGTCTACCTTTTATCAGCGACAATAAAAGTACAAGCGATAAGCTTATTGGTAAATGTACATAGACTAACAAAGGCAATTAAATTGATTATAATTTACAGTTGAACTTAATGCAATCTGATGCGCATTACCAAAAACGCAATATTATAATCTTAATAACGTTTTATACAACTTCTCAGTCATCTGGTCTACAATCAGTTATCGTGCATTTCAGGGAGTAAATATTTCCCAGGAAGTCGCGTAATTGCGTCTAAAATACTCCTCATGCTCATTTCTTTAGATTAGATACGACCTTGCCCAAGCAATATGACCTGTTACTCACATTAACCTCTCATTCTATCGCTCTCCGTTATCAACCGCTTTGGGCTCATGTGCGAGTACTACTACTAGGGCTTTTGGGTGTTTCCTAACAGCACATTGACTCTGCTTTTGCCTATTTATGGGCATGTTTTTCGATCGTTTTGCCAATTGAATGGTTTTTGTGGTATTTTATTTTTATCTTGGCTTGGTTCGGTGGAGTCTTATCAGTGACGCTGATTTGTGGCAACGATTTCGTACCTCAACCGTTGAAATTTTCCGTAAGAGCGTTTTTTTATAGCTAAATGTTTGATGAAATTAGAATTACCGTCTGGGGTTCAAAATATCTAGAGAATGTATTTCAGCTCTCTAATTAATCTAATATTTCCCCACGTAGATAAACGTTATTAGAAATTTTTGGAAAGTCTTTATAAATAAAGAATGCAGAAGAAGCAGACGGTAATTTCCCAATTTGATTATTTAACTACTGATTAGGATTAAGTACAAATGTGTGTATTTCGAAGAATTTTCTGTGTTTCTTGCTGTTCATTTGCTGGATTAATGTGTTTAGCGTATGTGCACAAATTTGGGAATTTGACTAAGGTGTTTCCTCCGTTTACTGTCGGTCTCTTTAAGAGGAATATCGAACACTTACCAGCTACTTTGGGTCATGCTATTTTACATGATTTGTGATCAAAGTCTAGATATAATTCTATATATTTTTCGGTTTGAAAGTTGAAATTGTACAAGAGACTTTATTTATAAAACATTAACCAATTTGTTGTAGCCACGGTATAAAAAAGGCAACTTGCAGGTTAGGTTCACAAGATGTTATCCGATTTGATTTATATTATTGCATTGTGAACAGTTTGTCACAGCAAGCTTTTTGTTTAGTGTTTTAATTTTCATTATGTTTTTAGTTAAAATCTTTTTGAATATATATTAAAATTCCCGTTTTACCACCATTCCACTCGTGCAGACCTACAGCAACAGCAGCAAAAGAGACGTCGCTTCCATCCACTGCGCAATCTGCGCCGCATCTTCCGGCGAAGGACCATCAACACTGCTGAAGGTGCTCTATCCACTAGTGCAGACCCAGCAGGACCAGGTTCCTGCAACACATTACCACCGCCAGCAAGCAGTTCCAGCGAGAAGAATCTCCGCAGCGTAGCAATTACTGGGTCTTCAGCAACCGACGCTGTTTCCTCCTCATCGCCTGGATCGCCGCAGCAACACGATAACTATCAGACGCAGTCACTGCCCAAGTCGAAATCCTACGGAAGTCACCGAGATGAGCTGCTGAGCGTGCTCCTAGGCAAGAAGAGAGCTAGCAAACAGGCCAATCTGAGCTTGGAACAGCCAGCTCAGTCACAGACGACACAATCCCAGTCCCAGTTACAGTCCCAGTTGCAGTCTCAGCTAAACTCCGAAGGCATGTATCAAATGCAGCGCCAGCAGATGGGCGTGGCCGTCTTTCCCGATGCCATGAGCATGAGTCGCAGCAGTTACTTCATGGAGAAGCGCCATCATCAGCGTCAGCTGCGCAGCGTGGGTGATTCTTCCCAGGATCTGAACACTGAAGATAGCATTGCTGCGACTGGTCCAAGCGACATGTCCGACAGTCAGCGCAGTCTCAGTGAGGGAAGACTGCTCGACGTCGATGTGGACGGGTGAGTACACCGATTTGCCAGTTGTAATACAATATATTTAATACTAATCTATCTCTTCTTCTGCAGCGACTACACACGCGAAAGCCTCTCACAATCCCACGACTCCGTGTTCTCGGAATCAGCCACAGCCAGCAGCCTGTCCATTGTGCTAAAGGTGAGTTGGATTATATTTAAGGCACAGAGAAATAGATTATCTATAATACCTGTAGAAGATCATTTAGGTAGTTATGTTTTTACTTAGAAAATCAAAAGAAATTTAGACTTACCAAGGAAGAATATACACTTGGAGATAAGCTTAAAGAAGGCCTTGGTAGGTTTCCTTATGGATTCTGCGTATAAACATCTTGTATCTTTCTGTAACATAGATCTATAAGATATAAATATAAATCCGTGCCATTGCATTTGCTAAACCTATAAACTTTATGGTAACTATTTACTATTTGTAAAATACATTTTTGATTTAGTGAGAATTTTTGCATATCGTGTTAGATGATAGTTAAGACAAGAATTATAGCGTTTAATTCGTCAGAACTACAATTCTTTTTACAGATAAGTTATTTTGTGAATAGCTTATATCGATCCAAATTCCGTAATACAATTCGTAATTGGGCATGACTCATTGCAAAGACTGTGACTCAGAAGTTTGCTTTATCCTGTAATTTGCTCGTTGCTCCTTTGGTATTAAATAACAGTTAGCAGCTAACAATAAGCCATTGGCAATGATTATCATGGAGTTGGGAATAAGTACGGAAAACACCCCATGATATACGACCGTCTTTGGCATATGTACCAGGCCTCCCGGCAATCATTTCAATTGATTTTAATCAAATTTAATTTCGGTTTATGTTGGCGTTCGAGCAATGTGCGGCATCTGGTCATTGACTCAATCCCTATTAATGGCTTTTTATTGTCATTGTTCAAATCTGCGTTTTTTCGAGGGGCTCATTGTTTGGCTTTGTGCAAAAGCTCTGTTAATTAAGTTGTAAATAAATATTGTTTTTCACACAGTGGTGGAAATTTCGCTCCTTGCTTATGAGTATATCACCCATTTTACTTGTTTAAAGTAAAGGTCTAATTTAATACGAATTGATTTGGATAGGATCTTTACGATTATTATTAACTATAATGCAATCAATTGCAATTACAGGCATAGAACAATCTATTATGACTTAAATTCTTATTTAAATTATCCAATAAGTAGTAGACTATCGCCTACAGTTTTCTGTATATATTTTTATGTATTATCTAACACTGTCCAAGCATTCCGTCAGTTCCAGGCGTAGTGTGTTGTCGACGTCCGTGCTAGTTTTTGACTGCATAATCGTCGAAGTCGGAGTCGGCATTTTGGTTATGTGGGGAACAAGAAGCAATGGTAGAGGCAGAAGCCGCCTCAAGCGTTTCGGTGTAACTGGAAATAAAAGCAAAAAGTGTTTAAGCGGTCCACTTTAGAGATGGACGCGTGACAGCAGAATAAATAAGATTTAGGTATGATAAATTGAGATATTGCTAATTAATTAACAACTATTTAAGCTGTGCTATGATTTGAGATTTAATCGATAGATATGTAGAATCAATATCAATCAATCGTAATTCTCCACCTCTTTCGCTGTGCCTCTCGTGCTGCGCCATAGCACGACACGCGCTCATCTCTAGCACCGTGCAACACCGCTAGCTCCCTCTGGCTACTACTTGAAGCAAGCTGGCGAATTGCAGCGCGTGGCCAAATACAATTACAAAGTGTGGCTTCTTCCTCGTCGGCCCCCGCCATACCCCCTCACCCCTCCTTGGCCGTGCCTGTGCCTGGGTCTGCCTCTGTTTCTAATGCTTCTTCGGTTTCTGGCCAAACGAGTTGCTGCCTGGGAGTTGCACTCGCCCGCCGGTTAGTTGCTTCTTGTTATTCCACTTTTTCCACTTGACTGTCAGTTGGCCACTTCGCTGCGGTGCTCCGCACTCCCCCTCTGGCCATAGACCGGCTGGCGGCTTATTTGCCAACCTGGTTAGCAAATAAATCGCATTTCTTTCTGTTTCTATGCTATTGAACTCCTGCAGAGTTTTCCGCTAAATCAGTTTGCTTTCAGTCACTTGGACGTGCACATCGCCAACGCTGTCGTCTCTGCGCGATTTCTCCACTCCCGGCCTTATCGATGGCAATTTGAGAATAAACAAGTGCAATATTTTGGAATCTAAAGTTTGTGTTGTGGTGTATTTGGTATATTTGTGGCTCATTTTGAACATATAGAATTTTTTAAACAATTTCGTACATTTTAAAATCTTCAAAACATTCTTATCAGAGTGAATTGGTATTTCTGAAACATTTCCAGGAACATCTTATAATTGAGTTCAATGTTAATTTAGTTCAATGTGCTGATTATTTACCAATTAATAATAAAGCATTAGATGTCAACATAATGATAAATGAACTATGCTGATAACATTCTATAGATCCTCCCCCAGTCGTAATGACAACATAGTTTTGGATGCAAAATATTTACTCGGCTTACGAAGCTCAAGTTTCAATAGAACCTATAAGCTTACAAAAATAATACATACAGTATGTTAAGACTTTAGATTAATTTGATGGCATATTTTTAGATTTATAAATCCCGTGGCCATTTTATTTGAACAACTCTCCTAATAAATTGAAAATATTTTGCAATAAAAAAAATATTATAAAATACCCCAACAAAGCACCTTACAAAATCACAGTAATACACAACATCCCGAATCAAATTCGACAGTTTTGTGGCATGCAACTAAGAAAGCAGCTTCATCCCAGTGCAATGCATCGCTTTAACCGGTTTCAGACACAATCAGCAATTGTTGATTGCATTAATAGAAGAGCAAAATCTAGTTGACGTCCATAATGGGGAAAATGAGTAAAGTGCAGACATTCAATTTTCACCGTGGTCCGAAGACGCTGGATGTGGTATAAATGTGTAGATTGACAGCCGTATCTTAGCACAGTAACACGCATAGATATCGAACAAGGTTGCTCGGAAGCAAGCAGGCACATCAACGGAGCCGTAATTAAGGGGACAGCAGGCGATGTCAATTTCTCACGCTTTGCTTTGCTTTAATTGCTCTACAGCAGCACAGTGGACGATCCCATAGGTCATAAATAAAAAAATGAAAGTTAAAATTATGGCAAAAATTGTCTCATTACGGTTTAAGAATAGATTAAACTGTTTAAATCCACTTTTTGTTTTACTTTAATATAACGGTACTCTTTGAAAAATATGTCCAAAAGGCAGAGCATAAATTTTTTTTGTCATTGCAGCCATAATAGCTTGCAAGTAAAGGTCGTGAATAAAAGTAAAAAATATTAATTTAAATCAATTGCTGGAAAAATTGAAACATTTAATATTATAAAGAAAGGTATTAATTAACACATTTTTCATAATTTGCAAGGATTTTAGCGTGTTGTGTTTATTTTATTTATTATATGTAATAAATGTGCCTTTCGTAGTGCTAATTCGTGTTTAAACTTAATTTTCACTTAAACTTTTAGTTATGATGTCAATCGAAGTCAACGATGAAATATATTTTACAATATTTGCCAATATTGTAAGATTATATGATGATAATTTCAGCTGCCCGGAACTGCCCGACGATCTGTGATATTTTATAGTGTAAAGCGGCCTCGCCGATTTTGGTGCTTGTTTTTTGTGCGTGTAACTGTGCTTTTCTGTACTGTGCGTTGTGTTCTCGTTTTCATTTTTGTTATTTGTTTGTGTCTTTGGTTTTTTTTTTATATACTTTATTCCAAATGTTTTGTTCTCTTATGTTTATAGCTTGGATTTCAATTTATATTTTATTTTTCGTATAGGAGTTTCGTATGAATGCAAGTTTAGCCCAAATTATATATTTCATAAGTGGAGTTCCTAGACCGGCTTAAATTCAGGGAGAATTAAATCGATATTAAAAATTATAAAATTGAAAATCGAAAGTGAAGGATATATAGCAGGAGTTAAAGATTTTTAGCAATTGCAAAACATGTAAATTACTGCTCCAGTAAAATTTCAAAAATTTGGCATAAGTGTAATCTGCTTACAACGGATCCATTTGTAACTGGTCAACGAAAAATACCAAAGCACAAGCCAATTTTGAAAAACTCTGTATTTAATAATTTAGAATAATATATTATGTATACATATTTGAAAATATTTCAGAACATCACATGAATTTCTTTTATTTCTATTATGAAAACGTGGGAGGGTATGGTATTAAGGTATGACCGATTTAAGTATGTTTTCATACTAAATATAATTTTTTTGCATTGTGGGAAAACATTTAAAATTATATAATTAGTAAAACTATTTACATCCACTCGATCCGTACAGCTTTTTTTTTTAAATAAAGGTGTTTATCAAAATTTGTACCGATCGTTCCTATGGAAGCTATATGATATAGTAGGCCGATTTGAACAATTTTTTCACAACATGTTTAAAATATTTATATAGATTTTTGGTGAAAATTTCATAACGATATCTCTACTATAAGTATTTATGGCCGCGGCTCCATACAACATCGTCCACTGTGAGCAGGGCTGTAGGAGCAGGAGGGGCATGTGGCATGGGCTGGCAGGGAGATTGGAGTCACACGGTAACCGGTTGCAGGACAGTCGCAAAAAGCAAAAGGCAAATAGTCAAATGAAATGCAGAAATCGACCCACATATACTTACTATATGTCCAGCAGATATGCATAGGTAGAAATACACATTCGTATGCCATAAGTAGGTTTCTCCGACTTCCTGTTTGTCGGCATCCCATTGCATAAACATTTGATTTACATTGGCCATTTCCGCATCCATCTTGCAGTCATTAACGTTTCCTGGCTGCATGGCATTTTTTTACCATTTTTACAAATTGTGTCATTTGGCTTTGAGTATCAAAATAATTTGTAAAATTTTCATTAAATTCCGTTTATATCAAGCAAATGCGTGCATTCAAAACGATCTCAAGAAATTACAAAATTAGAGTTGCCAGACTGATTTTTGATTAGCATGGAATAGGAAATATTTTTTTGCAATTGCAAAAATCGGGTTTAGAGTTGCCACTTAGCTGGTAATTAAATTGGTCGCGCATCATTGCGTGAATTGCAGCTCAATGAATGTTTATTTACACATTTTCCACCACAAAATTAATTAAATTCATACATTGGTGTTACCAAATATATTTAGTTACTATTAGATAAAAAAATTTGTTTCTTCTTTTTTGTAATAATTAATATTTCATTAAATTACAATTCAATGCAATGGTTTCGTGTGCGCTTTGCCAACTCTTTGCTGACACAATTAAGATTAGGCCACGTTTAATAACTCAATAGCAGCTACGATTCCGTGTTAGGCCGATCACGATGGGTTGATCCACTCACCGAGTGTGCTAATAAATCAGCGAATGTAACGTACACCAGAAGTTACATGCCCACAGGTAGACGCGAATTCCTCAAATATCAGGCAGGTAGGGAAAACGGATAAGGGACAAAAAACAAGATGCATATTTGGAATTTATTGATTACATCTGTTTAGACCTGTACAATGTTTTAGAGTCCCGTTGCAACAGATGTTACAAGTTAGATTAAATAAGATGAGATAAACAGACAATATAACGCGAATGATGTAATATTCTAGTTTTTCTAGGTTTTCTCTTCTATATCCAAAATGCTAGGCCATTGAACTTAGCAGGCGTTTCAATTAAAATTGGTGCTAGAGCACGAGAAGTGTAATGGATGTGCAAGGTCTTTAACCTGGAGCTTGTTTGGCACTTAATCCTCACAATTACTGCATATTTGGTATGGCCCAAAATAGATGCTCCAAGTAGTCACAATGAAGTAGAGAACACACTTATTGCTTCGCTCCATGTTAGTTGCATGCTCCATAGACGCTGATTAATGGAACGGGAAAGGAAACTGAGGGGGAGTGCAACACTAGGAAGCGTTTGGGTTGAGAGTAGGAGTTCAACTGAAGTTTTGTTTACATTCGTGTAGATGGAAGTTTTGGAATCCGGAATCTCCGAATTCCGATGCTGTCGATAGGAGAGGTTGAGTTACCCTTGAAATTTGGACGCTGACAATAAACAGATTCCCAGTCTGACTGCCTGGCAGGCAATTATGCTTAGGTAAAGCAACGCGAGATACAATTTCACAATTGTTGCATTGTTGTTGAGGTTGAGGTTGTTGTGGCATCTGTCGAGGGTGCTGCATCTGTTTGTGCGTCCCTCCATCTGTCCGTTCGTCTGTCCGTCCGTTCGCTCGGCTGTCTTTCTGCCTGCCGTGCCCTTCGCTGCGCCTTGTGGTCGACATCTTAAGATGTCGGCACAACTATCTTTTTGTTCAGTCGCACATTGCACTTGGAGGCACACACATCGTCGTTTGCATCGCCGCTTGCAACAAGCTGTGGAAAGAAAGTGAAATTTAAAGTATTGCGTGTCACACCGCACACTTACGATCCGTCCCGTAGAGCTGAGCAGTAACAATAGACCTTATTAGTTAATTACTGGAGGAAAAGCGCTGCGTCACATTTGCTGATTTGGCACCTATTGAAATTGTGAATAGTTCGAAATGGTAGCAGGAAGCACGGGTACTCGATCCACTTGCCCGCCAAGTAACCCGTTTCAGCTCTCCTTTGCGGTAAGATTCGAATCTTGAGCCACAGATTTTATCTATCAGACAAACCCAACTGTTCAAAAAGAGCCATGAATGCCAGTATACCCACATTGCAAACACTCAAAATCTTAGTTTGACAGCCGCTTGGTCATTTGGTGCCTCGTTCTTTATCAGCGAGTCAACCAAAATGATTGACTTCAAGCAAAATCCTTTCAAAATGCGTCTGACTGGATCCTCTAGTGGCGAGAGTCGGCTTAGCCGCAGCTGCCTACGCGCTCGCTTAGTATTTCGTTGGAAGAGCTGGGTAGCCCCCAAAATCCACCTTAGCCCACAATATAAACTAACTAGCAAATGTTTTGAACATCTTACAGGCGGAGCTGACAGATGTGCTGCGAAAGCGTCGTAACCGTCCGGATGCTTCCGAGGAGGACCTGGGTCTACCGCGCAGTCCGGCATCGCCGCAACGGACGCAGACCAGACAGAGCAAAACGGGCCAGACGAGTTACCAGGCACGTGGAACTTCGGGTGGACATGAGGTGTCCTCCCTGAGCCTATTGAGCGCAAACAGCACTGACGGTGAGGATGGCCACAGCCACAACCACAGCCAGAGTCAAAGCCATAGACAAATGCTGTGCAAATCGTTCAGCTCCGACATACTGCGTGTGCATCCTGGCGCAGAGGACGAGGTGGACGCGGTGGGCTTGGATCGGCAACGGCTTTCACACGCAGCTGCCAAACACAAAATGGCCATACGGCCCGCAAAGAAGAATGGACCTAGTCGACAGCACAGAAGAACCCTAGAGGTAAGTGTGCTACAAGTAAACTGTGATCCTCTGATAACTTTAAATTGTTTCCGCAGACTTCGATACCCGAGGCGAATGAGGAACTGCTGAAGATGGCGCATACTCAGCTACCAAGTGCGAATCTAAAAGTTGTTAGGGGTAAGTTGGATGCGATTCACTTGACGAATAGCTGACTAATCCATTAACCGACTGTTGCAGATGCTGATCTTAAGAGCAAGACGCGCTCTCTCCCGCCGGGCAGCAGTTTGACTGCCACAGCCAACTCAATGGCAACCGAGAGTAATCACAGCAAGACAATCGAAAAGCAGAAGAACTCCATCGTTATTACCAGTAATGATCAGAAGATCACAACTGTTTCATCCACATCCACGTCCACGTCTACTTCAAGTGGTTTTGCATTGCGTGGCCTCACTTTAAAGGCGAATGCATTGTTCGATGGACGCAGCGAGTCCTCGACAGATGTTGAGGATATCACGCATGGATCAGCAGATGCTGGAGAGCATGGACTCCTGCATCGTCTGATGCATCGCAATTCAAAGCGTAGCATTGCCAGGGCTAATGACGGCCTTGAAGATTTCGATGCCAGCCAAAACGTGGCTAAGAAGCTGCAGATCTCTACCTCCTGCCTGGAGGCCGCAAAGCGGGAGCCTCTCTCGATACCGAACAAGTCGCGCAGCGCCATGTCGCACGAACAGCACATCCAGGATACCCGCCAGACCATCAAGCGTGAGATTCACAACGAGGGCAAGCATGGTCTTAATGCCATGGTTAGCAATTATGACGTGCATCCGCAACCACCGACTCCACTGAAGCCCAAGTCGGGCCCAGGTGCGCGGCAACGCTACATGCCCCAAGAGTTGGGTGCCAGCATGCCCGAAGCTCCGTCAGAGAAGTTAGTGGCCACCAGTGGAAACGATGCAACCAATCTGCTGCCCAAGAGTTTCCGCGGCAGCGACTCCTTGCAGTCGACGGCTCTGGTGCGGGAACAATCACAACAGGCTAAGGCAGTGACAACGATAACGACCACAACGACGAGTCATTTCGAGCGTAAACCTAGGATTATGGGTCTGAGCGCATTCCAGCAGAAGCTATCCCGCTCCAGCGACTCCATGGGCCAGCACTCCAGCTCCTCCAACTCTCTGGAGACAAGCACGGATGAGCCCTCGCCCTTCTACTACGAGGAGAAGCAGCGCAAGATGGTGGAGAAGTCGCGTAGTTTTCGCAATTACCAGGAGGAGCGGGACCTGGCTGGCGAATCGATAGCCATGCACCACAACATGCCCAGTCTGCCAGATCTGTCGATTAGTTTCCGTGTGCCCTCCGCCTACTACAAACAGCAGCAGCAGTCACCGCAGTCTCCGCGCTCCCCCATGTCTCCCATGTCGCCCAGCGGCAAGTGCGTCTCCCTGGGATTCGAGATCAACGACAACAAACTGCTGCAGGCACGCGCCGAATCCACTGGCAAGCTGCCAACTCCATCAAAGCCATCACCGCAACGCACCACCACGCTGCTGATGCCCAGCTCCTGCCCAGTTCCCGCCAACATCTCACAGATAGAGCAGAACATTGATCTGATCGTCAAGTCGCCATTGGTCAGCGTGCTACGCAAGTCCGGTGCAGTCAGCGAACAGCTGTGCCTGGAGCAGCAGCAGCAGCAACAGCCACAACGCCCCAAAGTGCTGGAGCTGAAACAGACGACAACAGTTCAACCCGTGAAGGATGCGGCCACAGCCAGTCCACTGGCCAAGAGCGCCAAGCTGTCCCAGAGTCCCAGCACCTCTCCCAGCAAAACTAGTCCACGCAGCTCCAGCCACGTGGAGTCGCCAGCCGCCGTCGGCAGCACCGACCAGCCGGAGTTCATGAAGATACAGTTGAATCGCGTGGACCAAGCGCGCATTCATAACAAGACCAATCACCTGGTGCTGGCGAAGAACGTGAAACCCGCCGCCGCCACCCCGACCATGGAGCTGAGTCAAAGCAACGACGAGCTGAGCCTGCGGCGTCTCAGTAACGACAGCACAGGCAGCATACAGATTGTAAAACGCGGCTCCAAGACCACAGCGCAGCCGCAGCCACAGCCACAGCCCAAGACACCTGCACAATCCCCCACGGAGCTGAAGGCCAAGCAGCAGCAGCAGCGTCCGCTCAGCAGCAGCAGCAGCAACAGCACGCCCATCACTGAGATTGCCCCAGCCACGCCCAGCACACCAAAGAGCAGCATGCCGAAGTCAGAGCATGAACAGCCGCCCGAAACGCCCGCAGCTGCCAATGCCAATCGCCTGTCGCTGGAGGAGCGCAAGCGGCTCTTCCTGCAGGACGACAAGCCGGCGGATCGCAAGCTGGCCGAGCTGCGCTACGAGCGCAAGAAGTCGCTCAACGAGGAGCTGCAGCGCAAGGCGGAGCCAACGCCAACGCCAGCGCCAGCGGTAGCAGCACCAACATCACCTGTAGCAGCAGTCCCTACCAGCATACCCCTCTCGCCAGGCAGCCAGGAGAACGGCAGTGCCAGCAATGTTGTGGTGCTGCGCAAGAAATCATTCGCCAGTCTCAATGGCAACAACAACAGCAATGGTAATAACAATAGCACTGTTAATGGCACTGTTAATGCCACTGTTAATGCCAATGTTAATGCGAATGGAGCGACGCGTCAGGAGGACGGCACACCCGAGCTGATGAAGGTCTTTGCGCGACGCTCGCTGAAGGTCAAGGATGACGATGTGGTCGCCGTGGCTCAAGCAGCCGTGGAGAATCACAACAAGAAGATGTCGAGCATCAGTCAGAGTGTGGATAGCGACAAGGAGAATCAGTCCAACAGCGAGGAGAAGCTGGACAAGCTGGCGCCCAAGTATGAGGCACAGCTGAGCCATGCCCACACCGCCTCCGCTGTTAGCAATCGTAGCTCCGTAGCTGACTTCAGAAATCTCAGTAACAACAATCAGGCCGGGGCACAGAAGCTGTCCAATTTGCCGCCCATCAAGGTGGCCAGTGGGCGCAATAACAGCAATAGTAACAGCAACAGTAACAGCAATGGTAACAGTAACAGAAACAGCTGTAACAGCAGCAATAACAGCAGCAGCAACAACAATAACAACAAGCCAGCAACGGAGCGTTACTCGCTGAAAAACACAACATCAGCTGCCGCTGCCACGCCCACTGTCTGCGCAACAGAGGCAACTGCCACGCCCACAAAGGCAATAGAGCGTTCCGCGACGGTGGGCGAGTTTAAAGGCATTCACCAGCGGCGAGCGGAGTGGGAGCAGCGTGTGAAGGAGGCGCTCAAGTAGAGCGCTGTTAAGTGAACAGTGCTGTTAATGGGCGGCTGTTAACTGAGATTTCGCTGTACTGCGGCTGTTGTTGAGTTCTCTCTCGTCAGTAAATTAAAGCAGTTACAAAAGTAATAATAAGACTCACTCTCTTGAATACGCTCGTAGTAAATGAATGCATTCGAATGCGAGTAGCAGTGTGAATACTCATGCTCACTCGTCCAAAGAAATACTGAGTGGGTTCGGCATCGATCTTTAGACTACTCATAACTAGATTATGGCTTTGAAGTTTCGTAGTTCGACTTTAAATTATGTTTTGTGCAAGTCAAATAAACTGCTTAAACTAAACAAGTAATCAAGTAAAATAATTCTTAGGGACTGTGAGTTAATTTTACTTTCTATGATATTCGATCGATTCAATAATATTTCTGTTCTATATAGTATTGATATTCTTTCTAACCTAAGTGTATATTAATTAAGTCTAATTGTGTAAGGTTGATAAATGTGAGCTTTCAAACAGGAACAGTTTATACAACTAATATTTCTATATCTGTGTAAGCATTTAATCTAATATAACAAATATTTACCATATACCATAATATCTCGACAAGTATTTTCAAATGGCGAAATATTGTTGGCACTTATCAGTGGCGTAGAAACTGTTTAAGTTTATAAAAACTACAAATGTATTTACCAAAATAATCATGGCATATATTTACAAAATATATACTACTAATAATATACATGTTACGGATATTTATGCATACAAATTAACAACCTGTATGTTCGCCAGGCCAATATTCCAACCATATACAAATAAAGCAAAGAACTTTTGAAACGACAATCTCTTTTATTTTACTCTGAATAAATTGTTATATGAAGGATATGGAATTACCCAATCTCGAAAAAGGGGAAGTCTCGTTGGATTCGGAAGTATATAAAGCTAATCAAAATACTATATGAAACTAAAGCTTATATATTCATCAACTATTTTATTTAGCTGGAACTTTTATAATCTACGCCTAAAACTCTATAAATATAATATAATACAGATAATACAGTTTATAAGGATTGAAATCAATATGTAAGTATGAATGAATGTCAAGCCCCCTCCATCCACAATTGTTAAATTCGTCTTTATATACATAGAAAATATATACAGAGTATCCCATAGTCGGTTACTTTCCTTATTTGTTTGGTTACAGATCGTTTTCTCTATAATAGCTACCGAAATCTGTTTTAAATAACTCTTAACTCTAGTGGTGACTGGTTGTGTTCTCTTTGTGCTCGTAAATTTTTATTTTTACTATAAAAAACCAATAAAAAAAAAATTGACGAATTATTTAATTAATTTAATTTACAAAAAAATAAATCAATAAACGTCTGTGCAGTGGCTGTGTGCATTAATATTGCTGATTGATTTGTTTAAACAATATTCATTTGCAATTAATCTGTTTGTGTTTCGGTTTTTGTTTTGCATTTCTTACGGATAACTTAAGCATATATGTATATACATATATACATACAGACATACATCGCAAGCAGTGTTTGTGGTTGTTTTATTTTTCGACTCTGTGTTTTTTGGTAGTTTCGTAATCTCTCTCCCTAGTATGTAACTTTAGTTTCACTGGACCAAGAAGCGAGAGTATCGCAATAACTTTTGCATTCAATCTGGTCTTTAAATATTGTGCCCTACATTTGATCATTTAAGCATATCAGTTTTTACACTCGGTACTTTAAAAAAGTAGAGTACAGGGTATTCTACAATCATTCAGGTTTTAGCCTGGTATTCTTTAACTCACTAATAAATGCATATTATGCAAGAAATATTCGATTTTATATTTAATTTCAATTTGCATTATATTTCTAATTTCTCACGCAACTTCACTTAAATAAATAAATCAAAATAAATAAATAAAATTAAATGAATGCCAGTTGCTAGGTTTGCCACTGTCGATTGCATTCGATTGTAGCTTTTCCGACTGGATATTCATATTTATTTATTCTTCATCATTGAATTATTTGGTTCTGTATTCCAAGATTCTTGGCAGTCTGCTAAATTCATTATATTTTGAATGTTTTTATGTCATTTATTTGGCGAAATTATTTTAATTCATTAATGTCAAACAAGGCCCAATTAATGGGGGAAAACATTTGTACAAATAACATTTTGTAGTTTGTCTAACATATTATTTATTTTTGTTGTTTTCCGTAGATACAAATGGTATATGCGTATTAGCCTCTGGACGTAATTTAAATAATTTGGCTCTGACTCATTAAGACTCGAATTCAAGCTAACATTTGACTTAATTATGAAGTATGTTAACATTAACAGTTTCCAAGAAGAAACAGGTTTGCGACAACCAGCGACACAAAAGGGTTTCAGCAGTACACTGGACCTTGTTGATTATGTTTGGGTACAGCTGATCTCTTATCGCTCTCTGTCTCTATCTCTTTTAAGTCCACATTACTTCCTAGCATTTTTTCCCAGTGTATTCATAGATACGCATATAATATGATGGAAGACTAGACGGGCTTAGCATCGTCTGACTATAGTCAAACTTATTAGAAGATCGCTAAGCTGTTTTTCGGCGAAAGACAACAAACGTCAACAGACTCGAACCCGCTTGGAGGGAGACGGTGACCTCATGGATAGCGATGCCAATGCCGATGCCGATACCGATGTCGTAGTATCGGTCGTAGTCGTAGTCGTAGTCGATGCTGATTCCTATACCGGAGCTGTGTCGTCATTGCTTTCGCTCCCATGGGCGCGACAGTCATGCTGTGAGCATGCTTTTGGCTCTTTGGCGTTTTGGCTTTGGTTGCTTTCAGTTTTGGTTGAATTCAAGAACGAGGCGGACGGATGCGATACGCTGTGGAATTGTGCGGTGCTAGAGATCGCGACGCGTAAAAAGTTGAGGAAATACGAGTGCTTATAGAATTAAAAATACGACTAACAAAATATATACGACTATACGATTTGCATATGGAAATTTGTTTCGAAGCCAAATATATTAAATTCTAAGAAAAGTGTTTTATCCAAGTGCGAGACATGCTATACCCATTTAAGTGCTAGGCACTCAGTGTGCATCGACCCATTAAATTATCTCTACATTCATAGTGTTCACACGGCATAAAATATCAATCGTTAAATCTTTTAATTGAGCTGCGGCATAAAGCGCATTCATAATGCAGAATCAGACTCCTCCGCCCAGCACTCCGCCGCCCTCGCGACGATCCAACCGGCCTCCCCGCATAAACATACACAACGTCTATCCGACATCTCCGATGGGTGGCCCCACCATGCCGCCCAGTGCACAGCCCCCGTACACCCCCCGGACACAGACGAGCTACGCGACCGGCATGGGTCCGGCGGGTCCATATTGGCCTCCCATGGCCAATCCTTTCGGAGCTGGCAACTTCATGACCAAGGGTTACGAGGGCTTCCTTGATCTCACAAAGTCCGGCATGAGTTTTGGTGAAAAGTTCACCTTCGGCCTCTACAACAAGTTCAGCAGCTGGTCGAAGCGCTGGTTCACTCACATTTTCCTGCTCCTCATCCTGGCACTCTACAGCGTGGGAGGAGCTCTGCTTTTCCAAGCAGTCGAAGGTAAGAAGAAGTCTAACATATAGACATGAATCGGGGTCTCTTATCCATCATTAGTTCAGACTTTTCAACGCCTTCCGTTAGACAAGGCACTTGCCTATACATATAAACAAACTTCGAGATGATTTGTTTGCTTATCAAGCTCTACAGCAATTGTTGCGAATAGAGCCCGGCGCAGACCCAAATAAAAAATGAAAATATACAAAACGTCTCTGTATCTGCATAATATCATCAAATATATGGGGAAATCACTTACTGGTACCCTCAGATACGATTTGACCGTTTATCGACATGAAGAGCAGGTGAACGGACAGCGACGATTATTGGTGTGAATCATAATCGGTGGCCCCCAGGGCAGATGAATGAATGAATATATACCATACATAGATATATACAAGATTCACTAGTATAAACAATTAACAAAGAGTATGATTAACTTGCCTCCCAGCCACTAGATTATCTGTGAATTCGGTGAATGAAAGCTTAACAGGAAGGGGAAGACAATAATCTTGTATATTAATATTAAGATAAATATATGTGATTTTTCGGTGTACTTACAAGAATATATTAACGCAAGAGTTACAGATGTCATGTCACAAAATTCTCTACAAAACAACACAACAAATCTAAAATTCACTTCTTAGACTGGGTTTACAACTAGGTCATACTAACCTCATTGAATCTCTTTCTTATATTGGTGATTTATCATCACATATTAATTAGCTCCCGAATAAACAAATAATCTTATTGTGGGCCAAGACCAGTTATGCCACATTTGTATATCGTAAGAAAGTAGTATAAATATAATA
This sequence comes from Hypselothyrea guttata, assembly GCA_035045125.1. Lineage (NCBI taxonomy): Eukaryota > Metazoa > Arthropoda > Insecta > Diptera > Drosophilidae > Hypselothyrea > Hypselothyrea guttata. The sequence goes on from JAWNNJ010001637.1 coordinate 721,092, forward strand.
AATATATATTATGATTGGAAATAAAATTAGATTATTAGATGATATCCTTTTAATTCGATTTAATTTCAAATCCAGAGAATAATCCATCCCACTATTTGATATTATTATTTATTTAATTTAATTTAGGTTCTGGTATTTAAATATTCTGGACTGAGCCCAATAACTCAGAGTAGCTCATAAATTTAACTATTAATAATATAATTTTATTATTAATGACAATGTAAATACGTACAGTGCTTTCTTCTAACATGAGAATTCTAATTTTCTAGACTGTTTTCCTTTTGTTAATACTTATTTATGTCTTTATTTCAGACAATCAAGCCGATAGGGTTAACGGCACAAGTTTGTGCCCCTTTAAATATTCGAGTAACGATACGGTTAAAGAAAATACTAACTGTACGAATGTACCAGAAGGTACGTATCGTATAAGAATAAGAATAAATAATAAATCAGATCAAATATAAAAAGCAATAGTTTAAAGAAACAGCCTGAAGACCCTTGTAAAGAAAGACAACCAAAGTGAAACCAGAACCAACCAAGATATCAAAAATATTATAAATTAAATTAAATTAAACATATTTTATTTAAAACATTTATATTATCAACTATCACAAACCGATCGTAAAAATTTCTGTCAATTGTTTAGTTGAAAGTGGCATAACTTAGGGATTGTCTTACTTAATACATAGTAATATTAAAAAAGTTTTAGCCCCTTAGATCATAAAACAGATTTTAGCAACCTTATACTTACATTCAAATATACAAAATTAAAATACAAAATTACGATTTAAAAACGACTTTTCTTCGCTCCAAATATACATAAAAGCTTTCCAGAACAGAATATATATTTATTTCTATTTCTTAAACAATAACCAAAATTAATGATTTCACATTTTAACTTGACACAAGCAGGAGAAGAAGCAGTCCAAGATATCATTAGTCTTATTTATTTTTCTCTTTTTCTTTTATCATAAACAATTGCGAAGCATACATAACAATTCAATTCCCTTTTCAGGACTTTCAAGCCTAACAGCGCAAAATGATTTGCAATTTAAGCAAAAGCTGTTCTTTGATCAAGTTCTACAGCTGACACAGGAACCCAATTTCCCAGCGGTAAGAAGTCAATTAAAATTGCCTACAAGTAAAAAATATTTTACAAATATTATAATATTTCAGTTAACTGAAGCTGATTTTCAAGGAAGAATTCGGAACATTATAGTTAATCATCAATGTGCGGTTGAGTCGCTATACCGATCTCCTTTGTTGCCTGAACAGGAAGCAGATAAAAAGGACGTGTGGTCCTTCTGGAATGCCATGGTCTACAGTTGTACCATATACACAACGATAGGTGAGTAGATATCGCTATATATGATATATACACGATCGTAAGACAGGGTGAAATATGTCATAAAATGTACCTAGCCTATGAACATATACTCGTACTATTCAAAAATATTGTTTGAGATCCGTTGTCCGAGCATGTACGGCATATAGTAAATACTCGACAACCTATTTATATTTATAACAACTTGTCAACATTTTCTTCATAAACTCAAAATAAGAATGTGACACAAAAAATGGAAATAGTTTTCGTTGTTTTTTCCTCCTTCGATCACAAAAGTACCATGGCATCTCTGCTACAATATATACACATACACAAGTATGTTATTTATATTTTGCATACGAGGTAAAAAATAAATGTATACTATATAACACTCGGCTGGATGCGTGTGTATTTGTGTGTGGGTCCACAGACAACAATCAGTTCGCATGAACTCTTTGGAAAATTGTCATCGTTCTTAATAAAGAATTTTAAAACAAATTAATATTCAGCCACGGAGAATTCTTAGATATAATTGCTGCCACTTAATTTTATTTTCGTCATAAATTAATGAATGTTTTCAAATTGTCGAGAGATTTTATGTGCTGCAAATATGGTCAATAATGGGGATGATTATGGTCAAACATTTAAATCGCGTGTTTCCCTCAGTTATTACAGGCCATAACTAAAGTGGGAGCCAATCATCAACAGCATCTATGAAATATACCGAAATAAACATTTTATTCGAAATTTAAAAATGAAAATCCCAGCAAATATAAATAAACACTCATGAAATTAATGCGAATTCGATCCGTCATTAAATGTGAAAAACATTGCGCATACGCCACGAGTGCCCACTAGGCACGTCTCTCACAAGTGCGCTAAATAAAATGCCAGTGAAAGTATTTGCTCAAATGGATTTCATATTCAATAATCATGAATATGCCAAAATGTTGTTAAAATGTTTATGGTTGGTTCTTCCCATGGCGTCACAAAACTCGAGAAACCTAATGAATAAATTACATGTTAACTTAATGAACATGCACTATCAGCTGGAAAGTTTTTAATAAATATAGAGCAAGATTTATTTATTGAATCCAATTGTTTATGTGATCATTTCCCAAGGCTAGCAAATAAATAAATAAATATACAAACTCTTGGAAAAGCAACAATTATTAAATGTGCAAGATTCACGTTCAACATTCCTAAAATACCCCAAATATTGCTAATAAATTTATTTATGAATATTTAAAAATAATAACCTTACAACATTTCTACTAAAAATGATAGTCAGTGTCTAATTTTTTTAAACTGACTATGAGAAATTAATAGTTTTCTATCAATAATTTGTTGAACAACATCTACTTTTTTCAAACAGAATCAGCGAGTTTAAATAAAAGCTTGTTCTCCCGCCAACTTGTAAGAGCTTAAAGCTTCTACACAGTCGTGTCTAGCATATTGGGATACATCATTTCAGACATGTCTGGCTTTTATGCTAATTTCTGTTTGTCATAAATATTTGTAAAATTCCCAAATACCTATGTTATTTATTATTTTGTGATCTGGCGATAAATGGAGTAATTAATATTTATCGCAGTTATTGTGTAGGACGTTTGCAATTCCGTTCGACCCAACCTTTAATAAATGAAGACACAAACAGACAGAACAGCTGTTCTCCGCCTTTTTGCCTGAGTCTTATGAGTATTATCTGAAATTTGTATACAGAATTTTCAAATATATTTCATGCGGAGCAGTACGTAGCCGAGTGCTCGAGCAGCAAATACGAAAGAACGCGCCGTAGTCTAGAATAGATTTATACGTACATATTTAGAGAACATATACCTATTTTATACCATACTATATAGATATGGTTGACAGTGAAATGTGATTATTTTTTTGCATAATTTGTATGTTTTGAAGGGAATAGGTGTCAATAACTGCAGACGAAGTAAGGAATTTTCATCTGAGGTTCACTTGAAGTGCTATTAAAAGAAAACTGCAGGCGAAAGTGATATAATTACATTCTCAAAATAATTTTCCATTTGGGAAAATATGAACGCCTCGTCGCCGAGTTATAAATAGAGCCAGCGAGCGCTAGAGAGAGATAGCATAAATTGAGTAAAACTAAACTAGACCACGACATCTGCGTCTGCCATGGAGAACCCAGATCTTGGAGCTGGGGCAGCCTCGAGGCAGGTGCGACATCGTCGCCGTGTGGCGCGCAGTCAACGGGAACAGACACCTGATGCCGGCAGACCTGCATCAGTGGATAAATCCAAGCGGGATATGCCAGCTCCTGGTGACCAGCACTACGGTAATGTTTCGCCCCAGCGCATCTCTATGCAGATTCGTCCTCCGGGCACTTTGTCCGCACACGAGAGCAAAATATTGCGACGCCGCGACAAAAGCTTTGCGGGCACAGCGGCGCGTAGTCAATCGCAGCCGCGAGAGGCGGAGAAACTGAGCAGTCCGGATGCCCATCAGCTGATCAAGCATCGCAGTCTGTCCTCACCGCGTCACAAGGAGGAGTCGAGTGAGAGCGAGCTGACGGGCAGCTCGCAATCCTATGCGGAGCAACTGAAACATAAACTGGGAACGGACGACACGCTCAGCCGGTTGGAGCAGAATATGCAGAGATTCGAAGATGAGCGACGGCGATTTGAGACGGAAAAACGACTGTTTGAACGGGAGAAACGGGAGCACAAGGTGCGGCATCGCCAGCAATTGGATCACGAGGAGCGCAAGCGTTTGCTGCAGAACTACCGAAAGATCAGCGACAGCTTTCAGCTGCCTCAAGATGAGGAGGAGCGCCGTCGCCTAGTGCAGAGTCTGCGCTTGCAACGCCACGAGGCGCCTGCAGTGCGCCAGCGGAATCGCAGCAGCGGATACGAGGAGTCGTCCACACAATTCAGTTCCTCCGATGCGGACACAGCCGACGATCACCATGCGAGACATAAGTCGGCCATCCGCAAGGCACCCGTACCTGCCACCAACTACGTAGCTGCGCCCATACGCGGTGCACCGCCTCCACCTCCCTCGGCACCCGTACCCCCTGAGCGCCATTCGGTTAGCCGCAACAACTCCCTGTCCCCCGTGCGTCCACAGAGGCGCTCAAAAACCCCGGAGCAACGACAGCCGGAGGCTTTCAATCGCAAATTGGAGTATGTGGAGGTGGGAGAATCACCCGCTGGACCTCCAGTCAAGGTCAAACTCACCGAGGCGGAGCAGAACTCGGCACTCCATAGAGCCTACCTGGAGGCAGCGGAAAGAGCTGCAGCTGCTGAGGCTGCGCTGGCCAAGAGTCTGGCCACGGATCGCTTGAAGCGCAGCAACAGCTTGAGAGTACCAGAGACAGATCCGGCATCCAAAGTGGATACCAAACGCAGCAGCAGCCTGGAACGACCACGCAGATCCAAACGTACGCCAAGTCTGGAAAGACCCAAGGCGGAGGATCTGCATGCAACACCAGCAGCACTTGCTACTGCAGTGCCTGCAGCTGAAGTTGCCACAGAAGCAGAACCGCCAGCTCCTGATCCAGTTCCAGTGGCAGATAAGCCGTCACTCTTGCGCCGGCTAGGACAGCTATTTGCAACTAAGAAGAGTATAAAGGAGACAAACAGTGTGATAGCCAAGGACCCTCCTGACTCCAAAGATCCCGTATCAAGAACTTTGTTTGCACGTTTCCGCCTGGAGGCTGGTCACGAGTGGCGGCGCCTTAAGTTGGACCACCCTGTTTTCTTAGCAGAGACTACACAGCTCAGAAACAAGTGCATTGCTCATCTCATTCTGCTCTTCCTATTCGTGGGATTCGGTGGACTAATGTTCCGGTACACAGAGGGCATGTCCGAGGACATCTACAAGTGCGAGGTGCGCAAGGTGAAGCGCGACTTCATTGACAATCTCTGGGCTGTCAGTCATAACATGAGGTACCACTCCCGAATGCATTTTAAGTCCAGGGTTCTAAAGATTGAAATTGATATTGATTTGTCTAATCCCTTGTTAGAGAGGATGACTGGAAGGCCTTGGCGCGCCAAAAGTTGAGGAAATTTGAGGATGAACTCAATACGTTAGCCGAGCTGGGGCTGCGTCGTTTTCCGGGTCAAAAATCCTTCAATTTTGTCAACTGTTGTATATTTTGTTGGACTGTTATCACAACCATAGGTATATAATATCAAGTTGGGATATGGATATATTCATATATTAATATATATTAATATATTATATTGTGTTGGGATATTATATATTTATTTTAATACTGTGGCTCATGCTGACTGCGTGGAATTTAATAGTCATCGATAAAAACTAAACATAAATTCTTCATAGATATTATCTTGCCTAAAGGCCATTTAGAAAATCTAGATAAATAAATAGTCTTTAAAATTTCTGTGTTTATTTAAAAAAAAAATTGTTTTTTTGACGTAATAGTAATAATAATAATTAACTTACATTATAGTCGTATCAACAAATAAATATTTCTTATTCTTAACAATAATTGCAATTACTTAAATTCGTTTATTTAGTATCAATAAAGGTCTTTTTACATTCCCTTTTATTTTCACCATTCTATTACAATTCTTTCTTAATAAATATATTATGAAAATCTATTTTTTTTTTTTTGTTAATTTGACAGAATGAATTTAATAATTAAGTTAATGATAATGTAGTGCATAATAATTGTGCACATAATATTTATATATTATTTCACATTTCGACTATTCTTGTAACTGAATTACTCCAATTGGCTTTAGTGTCGTAGTAATAAGTACCCTTATCTCCTTCCCCTGTCACATCAATTCACTTATCGATTTGTTTCGTTCTCCATTAGGTTACGGTCACATATCGCCAAAGACACCGGTGGGACGTGCGCTGACCATTGTCTATGCCATAATTGGCATTCCGATGTTCCTGATTGTGCTGGCGGATTTGGGCAAACTATTCACACGATGTGTCAAGTTTCTGTGGTCGTACGTGAGGCGTGTGTATTATACACGCTCCTGTCGTCGCATCCGAAAGCAGCAGCAGTTCCGGGACGCAATGACGGGAATTAACACCATGTACGACATGGCGATACGCCGACCCAGCATGTTCTTTGGCAAGAGCGAGGACGAGCCTGAAGACGAATCACGGGCGGAAGGAGATGCTGAAGCTGGTAAATCGGTTGGCACCTCCCATCCGGAGACACCTACTTCGCCGTATCCCGAAACTTTTGAGGTGGACGATGAGTTCAATTTGCCAATTTCTGTGGCAACTCTACTGCTTGTATCATACATAATCTTGGGCAGCTGTTTCTTCAAATTAATCGAACAAGAGTGGGGAATGTTGGATTGCTTCTACTTTGTATTCATCTCCATGTCCACTATTGGATTTGGTGATTTGGTGCCTAGCAACCCAAAGTACGTTATGGGCAGCATGATATATCTAATCTTTGGTCTGGCCCTCACATCCATGTTCATCAATGTGGTCCAGATCAAGCTTAGCGACCACTTCAAGCGTGCCAGTGCCAAGGTCGGGGCAACCATTGGCATGGGCATGGCCAGTGAGTTTGGTGACGAGCTGGGATCCCAGGTGAAGACCCCATCGGAGCTGGCTTCGGTGCACGGTTCACGCTTGGGCCGTATCGAAGAGGATGGTCAGGAGTTGCAAGAGGGGCACGCCAATGGCACTGGAGCTGCCGCCAGTTCAAGTTCACACCCATCCCATCTAACATCAATCTTGCGAGCCCCACGCCCACAATCGCCCACAGCTCAAACTACGCATGATAGTCCACCCCCACTGTTGCCCAAGCGCCAGTTGGATCCACATCCTCCCCCATCCAATGACGGTGAATCAACGAAAAAGTATAGATTTTTCTAAGAATTTAGTTTGTGCTCAGGTTTACGAATGGAATAATCCTTATCTCGCAATATACTGATCAGATTAAAAGCTGGAAATCATAAGAGATCTGGATATCTGACGAATGTTTATTTTAAGAATGTTAAAAAATGACAAAACCTAAATCGAATTTAAGCCAATTTGGACTATTTATTTGTTATATCTAATAACTTAGTGTAATATTATTTTTAATAAAAATTATAATGACTTCACTAGATTTCTTTTACTTTACTGATCAGATTCTATTTTAGAAATAACTGGATATAAATTATAAATTTATTATTTGAAAATATGCATACATAGGGTTACAATTATGAATCACTTAATTCCCATTTATAAAATTTGCTACTTAACAAGCTACACAAAAATAAATATTGACCTTATGGAACTATGACATATGCCGTTGAAAGTGCGTCAGATGATTAATTGTCTTATTGGCCCATTAGGGCTGATCAGTCACGGCCATATGGTCAACATTTTGACCATTTTGTCATCGTAGTTAATGTCAGATTAGGCGGGTGTGGTCTTAAGGTAACATGTGAGCTGTCGTTAGTAGAAACAGAGAGTGGAGAAATAGTTGTGAGGTATTAATTTCCGATGTAAGTCCCATACAAAACAATAAACAATCATGACCCTTTCTATTTCTATACAGGGTATATAAATACGCATTCCCTGTATGCACAATATCATTACAAGGATATTCATGGCATAGAATAGTGCAGTTATAGTCCATAAGCAGCGCGTATTACGCAAATGAATAGAAAATACGATATTGCGGAACTTCCAACTAAATACAGGGTGTCTCGCCTGTGCGCGCATTCAATATTCAGAGCAGACATGAGGGAGGCAGCTTTTATAGTGTCTGATCCTTTGATATGGAAGTCGTGTTAACATAAACACACACACACACGCACACACACGCACACACACTAACCGTATTTTATATTTAATTTCCACACAAAACACTGCACATCTGCCAGGCAAAGGCCGGATGCGTTATCGTAGCCGAAACGAAGCCGAAGCCGCAACCGAAGCCGAGGCCGACGCACTGAGCTGTGAGTTGTGTATTGCAAGCAGAGTTGCCAAATCCGCTTCTTTCCCGCCAAATTTGGCTTTATTTAAAAAGAAATTGCTTCTTAAACATTTGTTGGAGGTTTTTAGATTTTTACTTCATTTTGCAATAAAAATAAAATAATATATAAAATTAATAAATAAATTCTGTTGATTTAGCAGATTTAGAAACCATTTCGAGCCAAATTGGAAAAACATGTCTGTGTAATAAACGCGAAAAAATTATCTAATATGTATTACCAATAATAATATATAACGTATATTTATGTGAAAACACTTTTGACATTAATAACTTAGTTATTTTATGAATTATATTTAAGCTTTATTTCCATGCTTCTTTTAAGGAACAGTTATTTTTTCACCAAAACAAATTGCCAGCACTGACTGCAGGGGAGCGACAGAGGAAGCGACACTGCGAAGCGAGGTCTGCGAGAGAGAGAGTCAGGCAACTCTCTCGCACTCCCCTGCAATGCACAAGAGGACGAAGCGAAACGAAGTCCTGCTGTGGACTTCGTTGCTTATGTTCCACTACCACCGCGTTCCACAGTCTGGCAATTGCAGCGTTCGCGTCAGTTGTTGTTTTGATACGTTCCTGTGCGGTTGAGTCGTCGGATCATCCGTCGCGTGGCCAGAGCAAAAGACGCGCCAAAACTTATCGCTCGCATGTGAACGACACGCTTGCATACATACGCGCCGATGTTTGTATGTGTTTGTGCGCTTGCCAATATCAATAAGCAAACACAAATAATGAGAAAGTGATAAATCCAGCAACGGGAAATGGAAAATCCAAAATGAAAAATGAGCAATGAGATTCTGTGACGACAGCCAAAGCCAAAACATAAATTATATGAATTTACGATCGAAATAAAACCCTAAACTGAACTGATCGCATGCCGGCTAAAACTAACACACACACATGCAAATTAAGACATATATATGTGTATATAAATAAAGTGTGTATGTGTGTATGTGTAACACGCGTGCAAATTCTAAATAAAAAGAGTTGCAGCTAGAATAACTTTTTGCGCATAATGAAAATAATGAAAACAAATAAAAGAAACTAACAAATTGCCAGGTGTGCTCTTGTGTTTTTGTTTCCCCTCATGTCGGTTGTCCTTCCCCAGTTCTGAGCTGGTTTTTGCAGCCCTTGCTCGTCCTGCCAGATGCATATTCCCTGCCTCAGCCTCAGCCTCAATCTCAGTCTCAGTCTCAGTTTCAGTTTTCAGTTTTCAGTTTTTGTTTTGCTGCATTCATTTGCTTTGAAATAAATTTCCTTTTCAGCAGACATGGCCCAGCAGCTGTCAGCATAGCACAAATACCAACACACACACATACAGACTAACATGTAGCACACACGCATGTATAAACACACACACACACACACACACACACAGATACTCTCACAAACACACACACTGACAAGAGAACATTGCACATTTTCGGTTTGCAATTCGCGCGTCATTGAAAATTGTTAAATGCCCCGCGTTTTGGCTCGTTCGCAGATATTGCATAGTTGGCTGATAAAAAACGCTTCTCTTTTTGCGCGTGTCTGTGTGCAACGAGCGCCAACAACAGCGCTGATTGCTGATTTAACAACAACAACAACAACACAACAACAACGACAATCGCCGAGATTCATCCAAACCCACTAAAATGTCCGCAATTAGCAGCCGCAATCAGAAAATGGAACAACAGGTAGGTGCCATCCAAACCTCTCCATTATACGAACAACCCACTAGAATTAACATATACTACATGTAATATTTAAATAGTATTTCACACACAGTCTCCTAAAAAATGGATTAGCAAAGAGAATATGTATTGTGTACACTCAGAGAAAAATCAAACCATAATCGTGTTATTAGGAATTTATTTGATCTGATACTATATTTCTATAATTCTATAATATACAGTAGAATCCGGTTATAACGACGCCGCTTATAGCGTCCGTCCGGTTATTGCGACGAAAACTCGATGGTTTGGTTGGTCCCCATACAAACTTATATGAAACGGCCTCCGCTTTTAGCGACAAACCGCTTATAACGACGAGATTTTTCAATTTCAATTCAATTTTTCATTTCAATTCAACCGGATATTGCGACGTGCCGAACAAAAAAAAAAAAACTTTAAAGAGGAAAATTTGATTTCTTTAACAATGCAAAAAGAAGCAAACAAAATCATGGATTTTGTGTTTTTTCAATACGAAAAAGAAACAAAATCATTGATTTTGTCTTCCGGATATAACGACGTCGGTCCCTTGAAAGTCGCTATAACCGGATTCTACTGTATTAAATTTTTTGTTTTGATTAAAAAATTAATTTGTTTTATTTTAAAACCTATTACGAACATGGCATCCATAATATAAAAAAAAAATTTTTTTGCTCCTTTCGGATAGTGCGTCTGCCGGATATAACGACGTAAAATCGTCGGTCCCTTGAATGTCGCTATAACCGGATTCTACTGTATTTATAAAAATACATACATTCACAACAAATTGATAATAACTGTAATGTAGCTATAAGAACTATAATATAATATCTGGAATATAGTTCTCCTAAAAAATGCATTAGCTAACAGAACAATATGTAAAATTAAAAGTTAAAAAATTTTTACTTGATTCAATCCAGAAGAGGGTTATTAATCGTATTATTTTTTTAAGTATCATATAAATGACGATTTCGTGTGAACTATTTATGTACTTAAACATATCAAATCGACTTCCAAACTGAAAAGCTTTTCGCACCGTATAAATGTCAACCAAATATCATCTGTCAAGAGGGTATTGAGGTTGGTCTTGAGGGTATTTCAATATTAAATACTAAACCGTATATTTTATTTATTTACTCTCCCCCAAGTGTCTCGTTCCCCAGACAACTGAATCAAATTTAATCGAATTTCAACCTCAAAAGAGCTGAAGGGGATTGATTGTATCTTGTACTCAGAAGCTTCCTAACAGTCTTATCTCCCCCAGCTACGCATTTGATTTGCAGTTGCATGTCACCAAGTGTCCCCAACATAGACATGCAACCATCGATCTACTACACATTACATAAGACTAGTCAGACATGGAGTGTTTCAAGCCGAGGTTTTCTATAATCTATATGAAATTATAAGAAATATATAAATTAAATCAATAAATAGTCAGACTGAAATATACAAAGATAGAGAGAGAATAGACAGGGCATACAGATAAGTCGTTAGGATCTTCATCTTTCTAGAATATTAAATATAGAATTGTAGAACATATGCACATAGTAAAATAATAATCCGTAAGGGTTGATTTATCCATTTCATGGATTAGTAAAACAAAATATATATCATTTCAATAAGAAATCTTATCAGAAGATTAACCACCCATAATACCTATATTCAATTTAATTTTGTTGGGTGGTTTAGATAAATTGCCGATGGTGTGGCAAAGAAAAGCGGATGATGTCACATTTAAGTAAACAAGATGCCAACTTGAATTAGAGTGTATCCAGTTTATGAGTTTATGAGCTTATGTGCAAACAAACCGTGTGTAAAAGAAAAGATCAGCCAATTTGCACTTACCATAAATCAGCAGACATTTTTGTGGTGCGGTCAAATCGTATAATTCATGGTTAAAAATACACAAAGGATTAATAAAAGCAGAGCTGAGGCCCGAAATGAAATTTCAGGGGGACCCAAAACCACACAGAAAACAGAAATGGAGCCATGCGGTTGTTGTGTTGGCCAGCGTAACTAGGGGCAACTATCGTGTATTATACTTACTTATTATATCAACACAAACACACACACAGAGTTATGCGTGTGTGTGTTACATACAGTCCAACACATATAGGGCATATTGACAGACATTGGACAAATATTTTGACTGTTGGTCTCGGTGGTCTGTGAAATGCTTTTGACGACCCAACGAAAAGAACTTACCGAACCAAGAGCAGAGAAAACTGAAACTGTATTATCGATTTGGTGGGTGAATTAATCCAAAAAATCAAGCAATAAGTCACGCAATTACTTACCGGGCGCAAACAGCTCGTGACTTATCGAGCATATATGAGCACACTCAGGGAAAACTCAGGAACTGCTCCACCCTCCAACCAAGTGAAAAAGTCCTTTGTCCTTATTTTTGTTTCGGCGTCTGCTTGGCTGTCAAATTAACAGCTACAAAGTCTGTGGCTCCTTAAGTGCCCACAAACCCTCCTCATATGAGAACCGCGAATCCCCCTTTCCCTAACCCCACATCAACTTCAGGTCCCACCTTTAACATTCAACACGTTTGGCAAATGTGTTCAACGCCTACATCCAATACCCCCCAAAAAAAAAAGGGAATGACACATCGGCATTGCGTTTATTTTTGTGGCCTTTACGCTTTTTTGGAATTTTGTGCTCCGCAGGGTTGCAATTAGTTGGGGTTCTTGACCTAAACCGTTGGCGAGGTGAAAAGCTTGTGACTTTTTCAAATAATTTTGCCTATGCCGTTCACCTCAAACGTTACAAATCCCTTTAAAATTGAATTTCTGCGGAGCTTACATGCTCACACCAAAGCCCAAAGACACTTGAAATTGAAAACTTTGCTCCGTTTCACCAACAGTACATCAAGAACAGACTCTGACCATGAAGGCTGAACTAAATTTTTAGGGTTTTTGGCAAGTTGTCCTGGAAAATCCTCGACTAGAAGGCTTGTAAAGGGAGGGACAAGGAGACAGAGACGGAGACGGCTGCAATGAGTGCAATTTGTGACAAGAAACCCTGACATACCACAGAACATGCCAGTCTACATAAGCTAGGTGAAGAGTTTTAAACGGTGCTGCGTGATACCCTATAATTTACGGTAGTACAAAGAGAGTTGTTAATAACACAAATGTGTGGAAGAATGGAAGAAAAAAGGAAGTTTTAAGGGACTTTTATTTAACACATTCCATAATTTTTAACCTGGTTGTAAATAAATAAAACTGAATCTCTCGTAAGCAGAGTATTATCTAGTTTATGTGAAGTAATTTATCGTACACAGCTTACGACTAGCGCCTTCGGCTTATGCATATTCAAGCATAAAAGTGAAAATAGGACAGAACCGTAGACATAAACATAGCAGTGAAAATCCTCGTAATACGGCGACATTTGTCGTAATTTGCAATTTATGCAATGCCAACGCTTCGTGCTGCGAAGTCTCATTTCCATTGCAGATTTGCCGAGTGGCTGTGCTTTGCTCCGCCAACTTGATTACATTTGTCATAGGGAAGGGTTCCCTACAGTCGCAAATTTGCGTATTCCAGAAACAGCAAAATCGCATCAGCAACAAGCTAATTTGACTAGGAATTATGAAAAGTAAAATAAAAAACAAAATTTGTCTTGACATTAAAGATACAGTGCATAAAAACTAAACATTATTTTGTATTTTAGCTTCCTCAAGCACACAAAAAAGTCACCAATATATTACACTCAGTAGCTATTCCAAAGAAATCCCCAAAATAGAAATAATCCCCAAGTTATAATAAAAGCGAAGTTACACGAAAGCTAATAGTAAATAATAAATACGCTTCACACAATGCTTGTTCTCATACGCCCTGTGTGCTGCCAGTGAAAGGATTTAAAATTCACTAAACCTAATAAAGTTTACACAATTTTCAATTTGACAGACTGCAGCTGAGATAAGAATTAAGCCAAAAGCTAATCACCAAGTGGATTGACAGAGTGACTAAGTGATAACTGTAATACTTAAAGCTATGATGACATTAATGCAAATACTGATTAAATATTAAATATCTGGAAGGAACGTCAAACATGTCATTTGATATAATTAATTTGATTACATATTAATGACAGTTTGTAAGCTGACGATGTAATTTAAACATGAATGCGTAATGAGATATTCAATTACATTCTTTTGTGCATTGAATAACGTTCATTAGTGAATTTATAACATTTTGATTGCGAAATAACATCAATAGAGAATGCGATGGAATTATTGAAGCATGAAATGAAATGTCGTAAGCTGAAGAGAAGTGACATTTCTAGTTCGGTTTAGTGACACTTCAAGTGGGAAAATATTCCAATTAAAACTCAAAGTCGACCTTAGAAACTTTATACTTTTTCATTTCTTTTGAAAAGTTTTATACAAGTTGTTGCTAGTATAATGAGACCTACTTAAAACAGTTTTATATATCAATAATTTATGTGATCTAGTGCACGTTTCAATCAATAATTGACATTTTTCGACCTAAAAATTATAAATTCTTAACAGGATTCAACTTTCGATTAAGCTCCTCAGTTAAAAATGACAAAATTATTCTAGCATAAGGTTTAATAAACACAGCATTAAGTTGGACTTTTCAATTATTCCGCCGCAGTATCTCAATCTTTACTATTAAGCTCAACCGCACGAAAACAAAAGCACATTTAATTAGTTAATCATGTAGCCAGAACAGCGAAAACATGGTAGGCCAAAAGGCTTTAGTGAAATAAATTGGTCTGACTGCTGTTAGCCTCATTTTAAAGCGTTGTGCCTGCATCGGGTGCCTAATTAGGTCAGAATTTAAGGAGCTGCGCCAAAAGAAAGGGAAAGAAAGTGGCTTAAATTAGCGGAACACCCTCTGAGAGCAGCTGTACGTGGCTGCTTAACGGTTGCCGGCAATTAGCTGACAGAATCGCAACAATCAGACTGGGCCGCAAATTAAAAGTACAAGTGGCTAAGGGAGCTGAGAACGGCATGAAGAGGTCTGAGAACTGCACGGAGATAGAACCACAAAAATACTACCAGTTAGTCACTTGAATCACTTGTGCTACGCAAACTAATTGCAGCCTGTTCTGAACGGTAATTAAATGGAGCTCATTATAATATTTAAATGCCACACAAAAATACAGAACCATTAACATCGCAATGAATGGCCAGTAAAATGTAAAATGTAAAATGGCTTCAAAAGCCTATTACGATTCTCATTTTTTCCTTTGATGACTAAGTAATAAACGCAGCGGAAATTCGACATAAACCTGTGCAACATTAACACGCCAAATTGACTTTCTGCTATTTACCACCAACGAGTTTGCTTCGTCGAGGTTTAAACTTTTTACGAAATGAAGCTATGTTTGAGTTTTTAGAATTGGTTTGACTTTATTATTGGTAGCGAAGGTGGCCAACTTTTAATGTATAATATGCAACTGCTACGGAAAGTAGCAAGGAGTCTCATCTGAGGAATCCCATAAAGACAATGATGACTATCCCCAACCCCGTTTCTAGATTTCAAATGTAGAATATATAAAAAATATTAAAAAGAATTGAGAGATTATGCCTGGTCCAAGATTCACCTGGTTGAGTTGTGTTTATATAATTTTGTTCAATCCACTCTGATCGTCTGACGCTTCGTATGTCCTAAATAGATTGTATAGTATTCATTAAGCTTTGACTTGTTTTTAACCAAACCTTTAATGCTCAAAGTCTGTAATAAGCGCCAAAGAGTCGGCAGCAATAAACTGTTTATTGTTATGCTTTTAATGCTCAATTTGTAGGTCAAACGTTATAAAAATAGAGCTAAAAAAGCTCGCAAGTGCCTCTGATTGCGAGAAAGCTTTTCCACTCGGTACTATTCGAAGTAGTCAGCAGATATTTGCATAAGCGTATTATAAGCATAAAAACACGGCTCATAAAGTATGCCCTGCTGACAGTTATTGATTGATGATGTTCCAGATTTCGCAGTTTTTGCACAGGGTCGCTCTATGTGAAGTGACAATCTGTCAGTAATTGGGTTTATTAATGCAGTAGGGAGTACTCAGAAGAGCTGCGTTAAATTCGGCTAAAAAAGCTGCAAATATTTGACATCCAAAGGGACTCAGAAATGCGACAGTTGCAGGAACAGCTAAGCTACCGACGGTCTGGCTGTCTTTCTGTCCGGCTGTCTGGCTGTCTGCACGCTTCAACACCTGGCTGGTCGAAGAAGCGCTGAAAGGCAGTTTTCCGGAGCAAAGGGAAGTGATTTTGCAATAACGCAAAGTGAGATAAGCGAGAGGCGTGAGAGCAAAAGAATTTGACAGAATAAGCGCAACCGTTGTCCGTGTCGGTGCTGTTGCTTCTGCTATTCCCTTGGGGCGTCCAACCTGACGTATGAGAGATATTAAATAATCCGTAATATTTACGCTTGCTTGACTCGCCTCGCCTTGAGCAAACTTTTCGTTGCTCATTTAAAATGCATTTGGCCCGTGCTCCTTCTGTATTATCAATTATGATAAGGTGATCAACCCGAACTCCGACTCTAGCTGAATAATAAACTCTGCACGTGCTGACCCCGACCATCTGGTACGCCACTCTTACCGCAATTACCATCCCAAAATACTATATATATATAAATAATAGCCTGTTATGCTGTGACCAGAAATTGTACATTTTCGGTAATCTCTGGCATATAGATTATTAATGACACTACACATGATGAATGGGAAGAGTTACTAAACTCTGTAGCTGTGTATTTTCTATTTTCGATGCCAATGGCACTAACGTCCTCGTGCTCGATTTTGTTACAGTTCGACAGCTACACACCCACTCATGCATTCATTCATTCATTCATTCATTCGTTCACTTGACCACTGATGCGTGACGGCGTGTGGTCCGTGGGTGTTCTAATCAAGTCCCACCCCTTCCTGCACCTGCCACGGATTAGCGCCCACTGTAGAGTGTCCTTGCACCTGGATTGCAATCCATCCTGTCCAGTGTTGGTCATTGTTTTGTTTTTATCGATTATACGTGGCTTCAGTAGTGTGTGTACTAACACCGAAACCACTGAATAAATTGATGTTTGCACAGCCTAGGTGAAATCCCAGGCGGCGAACATGACGTATACGTGATGTCAATTTAATTACATATTTGCCTCTTGGCATTGATGGCTGGATTTCATTGTTTTTCATAGTGTCAGTGTTCTGTATTCCGCTGCAGAGTATAATAAATATGTCAGCCTTTTTTGTGAAACGCAACCAAATGATAAATCTTCCAACATCGATTTTGTCCCACAATTAATGGCATGTGTCCGCCGAGGCCATCCTGCGTCAGTGTCTTTGTCATGACTGCACAGGGCTATTAATTCTAGTTATAGTCCAAGACTTCACTGTCTTTTGTCGCTCAGAATGTTTTTAATATGTTTTTCCTCGTCATGCTTTAATGACTGCGATTGGGTATTACTGATTATAAGGTAATTAGATGAATGGGAAAGCCATTTGCTGGCATTGAAAATGAAAGTTTCTATATGCATAAATAATTGACGAATATTTGTTTTCCATTTCCATTAAATTAGTCACCTAAAACCTTAACTTTAATACAAGAAAAATACTGTATACGAAGTAAGTTTTGAATAATTGTATCTCTGTTTTTAACAGACTTATGATCAAATAGAAGACGTAAGAAATAATTCACTGCACAAAATGCACATGAATACAATTTGTTGTTAGTAATGCAATTGCTTTGTTTACTTTTAATGGATTCTTGCAACACACACATGCAGCCATGCATGCTTCTGTTCTTTCAATATTGAAATCAGATAGAATAAACTGGGTTCCGATTTGTTCAAGGACAGTAAGCGTCAACAAATACCATGACAACATGAACGGAAGGCCTTTTAATTTCATTACTTGTACTCTGCACCTTTTGAAAACGTCTGAAAAGGTCTGATAGATGCCAATAATGCGAGCATGTGAGGGACGTATAAGAAGAAGTATAAGAACGAAAGAAAATCACAAAAATCAATTCAAACTGCAGTACATTTTCAACTAAAAGAATCAATAGTTAATGTCTTATAAATTTATCATTATTATTACAATAATATTAAATATAAATAACACACAATGTTTGCATTAAATTTGGTGTGAAGAGCAGCTCGATGTCCAGCGCACTCGACTATAGCCTATGCAAACTCAGCGACAAACATCGAAAAGGCAGTAAATGTTAAAGGTGTTTTGCCCTAATGTTGCCTTTTAACTGACAGCAGTTGCAGCAACGAGTAGCAACGGTAACAACAACAATTTCACGTTGCTGCAACAACGTTGAGCTGTTTTTATTGATAAAACTTTTCCTTCTGACGGTTGTGGGGCCAAGGCAACAACCACCTTCTGGCCGTGTAAAGCGCAGACCAAGCACCGAGAAATTGCAGGGTATCTGTGTGTGCGTGTGTCCATGGGTGTGTATACACTTGTGTGATGTATGTTGTTTTTGGTTAGAAGTTCGTAAGACAACCATTAATTCTGGCAACACCTCTATATACCGTAATGCACTCCTTCATGAACTGCACTTAACTTTTATGTTGAATTTAATCTTTCAAGAGCTGCAAGAGAAAAATCGTATAGTTATAGTATATAGTAGATTTATACTTAAAATTCGTCAATATCATTATTAGCAAACTACATAAAACGAGTCGAATGGACTACAGTCGAACGCAGCCGACAATAGAATATCCTTTAACTTACTTTTCAATATCATTTAAAGTGCTGCAGCAATGCTTCTTCTTCTTATTTTTATTTATTTTTTGTTGCATGCTTTTATGGTTGCGCTCAGCTGATCAAAAATATTATACATTTTAATTAGGTATTCTCTTGTAATAACTGTACATCTCCACCGCATAGTGTACTCATTAAATCTGAAAGAATTTTAAATTATCCGCAACTTTTTGTAGTGTACACTAGTCGGCATAGTTATTTTGACGAAAAATGGCATGTTTTCAATGGCTGGTATTTCAGCTTCTAATTGAAAACAGTTGATTGTTTTAATTTTTCTAGATAGATATATTGTATTTGTTTATAAAAATCACAATTTGTAAATTTTTAAAATATTATTTCTGTTTATTTTATTTTGTTAAACTAAAATACTGCATTTCCAACGCGACACAAGTATTTTGACCAAAACATTTATATCGAATTTTAATGGAAAATTTTGATTTCTTAATGCAATTTATGCCTTAAATTAATAAATTTTATATTCTTCTTTGGATTTGAGCTATTTTGGAATAGATTTGCAACCCCATCGCCCAAGGATTTGACCAAAACCTTTGAAATCCTATTCCATACAGATTTTATCGAATATTTGTTATAATTCTTTGTCCTTGTCGAATCCAAGGATTGGATTCGCTTTATAAGTGCCTTACGATATTAAAAACATTAAAATTTTGGAATTTTGGGTTGAAAAACTTAGTTTTCGAACGACGATTCTACTCAAAAATGCAAGAAAATTGTTATATTGGCTTGCAAGAATCGTCCTGGAGCCCTATCCTGATGAAAAATGAATCCTGTTTCGATCAATATTTTAGCACAGGGATCTGCTCAGTCGTTTAGGAATTTAAAATATATATTTTAATGCGTTAAAAACTTGTCAGGCACGAAGGTTGCCACGGTAGTGACGGACACAGCTACCCAGGCTATGCCACTACTGACTCCTGGGCTTACTTGTGAATATATTACGCTTATGCACTAATTTTTTGAGTACTACCTATTAACCAAGCAGTTTTAAAACTGAATTTGTAAGTTATTCAACTGGATTCGACGTGAAAGCCCATATATGAGCCCAGGAGTCAGTAGTGGCATAGCCTGGGTAGCTGTATCCGTCACTACCGTGGCAACCTTCGTGCCTGACAAGTTTTTAACGCATTAAAATATATATTTTAAATTCCTAAACGACTGAGCAGATCCCTGTGCTAAAATATTGATCGAAACAGGATTCATTTTTCATCAGGATAGGGCTCCAGGACGATTCTTGCAAGCCAATATAACAATTTTCTTGCATTTTTGAGTAGAATCGTCGTTCGAAAACTAAGTTTTTCAACCCAAAATTCCAAAATTTTAATGTTTTTAATATCGTAAGGCACTTATAAAGCGAATCCAATCCTTGGATTCGACAAGGACAAAGAATTATAACAAATATTCGATAAAATCTGTATGGAATAGGATTTCAAAGGTTTTGGTCAAATCCTTGGGCGATGGGGTTGCAAATCTATTCCAAAATAGCTCAAATCCAAAGAAGAATATAAAATTTATTAATTTAAGGCATAAATTGCATTAAGAAATCAAAATTTTCCATTAAAATTCGATATAAATGTTTTGGTCAAAATACTTGTGTCGCGTTGGAAATGCAGTATTTTAGATTAACAAAATAAAATAAACAGAAATAATATTTTAAAAATTTACAAATTGTGATTTTTATAAACAAATATAATATATCTATCTAGAAAAATTAAAACAATCAACTGTTTTCAATTAGAAGCTGAAATACCAGCCATTGAAAACATGCCATTTTTCGTCAAAATAACTATGCCGACTAGTGTAAATGCAAATTTGTGGATTATATACGTATATATTGTCAGTTCTGTGCACTTATTTGAGCCAATGAAAACACCTATAGACTTTCAGCCGTCATCGTAAGATGAGCTGAACCTTTTGCCATTTTGCCATTTTCTTTTCAAGAAAAGTCTTACCAATTAAGGACCTTATGTCGTCGTACTTACCGCACGTTCTACCTTAACGGGCAGCTATTTAATTTCGACGTGCTTTTACAGCAGCCAAGCAGCCAAGGGTAATTTAAAGAATTGCTGCATGCATCCTGGGCAGAGGGACAGACAGACTGAGGACAGTTGGAGCTGTCGGCAGTTGTCACTTGCTGCCACATGGGGCACTTGCCGCACCTTAGCTGAACGTATTAAAGCCAAGAATAACGACAACAGCTAAGACTGAGATGGCATCAGGATTATGGGCCTGAGACTCTAAGTAGAGGCACTCAAAGTACGAGCACTTGTAGCCAGTGCTTGGAGGACAGCTGGAAGGGGATTAAATATGCAGAGAGAGAGGACAGAGAGAGTACATTTCATTTGTTTGTCAGTTGGCTTAAGTTTTGGGCAAGAATAAATAAAGTTGTTGCTCTTTTCAGTTACATAATTAGCCTAATTAAATGGCAATTTGGCCAATCAAATAAATGGCAGAGACCCTGTCTCTATTCCCCAGCCTGAATCTGAATCTCCAAGCCCGCCCATCCCAATCCCATTCGGAAATCCCAATTCACTTTTCACTGTTCGCACACAATGTTTCATATACTCAGCCGTAATTGCACGTGAATTATGAAAATGTCCCTGGGCGGACGTAGTTTGTCAGGATCTGTGACTGCGGCACGGGTTTCGCATAGCCGGAGGTCTGATGAAACTCAATTCTGCTGCTTGTACATGCCCCCCAGAGGGGGGACTGTTGTGCTTCCTCCTATGCGTTCACTCGCATCCTTGTTAATATTAAATCATTTAATTTCACTGATGACAGGCCACTGTTAAAGGGTTTGCCATATCCTCATCCCCGGGCGCCCGGCCATTCAGCACAGTGCAACCAAACCACAGACAAACTTGTCAATTCCCTTATGTCCAATTCGAGCGTCGATTCCGGTATTTATCATTTAGCCATGCAGGAAACGTAAGGGGGGCAGGGGGACAGGAAGGTTGCCAATTGCCGATTGAAGCCAAGCATTAAACAACATCCTTGTAGGGACTGAGCTGCTGGTATTTACTGGTCTTATTCTCGTTCAAGCCAACTTGGCTCAACTGTAAAACGAATTCTTTTCGAAAGTATGAAGTGTCCTGCCATACAACGTGACACAACTATTAATACAGGTTCTGACACCAGACTATTCCCTCTTTTGTTCAGAGTTAAAGAGAGTTTCTGTTAATAGAAATAATCTACTTTAAATTTAAAATTGTTTGCAACATATTTATTTATTCGATCCTGTACTTAAAGTATAGTACAAATGGCTCTATTAGGGTTAGTGCAAATGACAAATGGAAGGAAGGACTCGTGGTCTTACAAAGTACATACATATAATTTTGTCTCGTCCTGCTGAGTCAATATACCCTTGTCCGTCTGTCCGTATGTATATACTATACCACGAAAAACCTTAGCAACCTTATACATAGATCTAGGAAACTATAAGGGCAACAGCAGCCACAATTTTAAAACCACAGATTTTAGATCGGATAAGAAACAGCAAAGATATACAACAGACAATTTGCTCGTCTGTGTGGGTATTATTGAAATATAGAGTACAGGGCCTCCTACTGTCGACTGTAGCCAAGCGTCCGATTGATCTCATCAGTCCTTACTGATTAAATAACTGGTTTTTTTTACATCTGCAGTATATAGTATACTTTTAACCATCTTTCTCTTCAATGATGTTTCCAAGCAACCTTTGGCAACTGACATATGTATGGTCTTGCTTGACAATTTTCCCACATTATTGCTTAAGTAGCAATAGATTGCTGAAGCCAAATACGAGTACATATATAAAATGCAATTTCAATTTCTTGTATTCTACTCTCTACGTACCTCTCCCTCCCCGCTGTTGCCATGACAGCCAACTGCAAGTGAAAAACTCAGTCTGAAGTGGGATAGAATATATTATGCCAACCGAAATATGAAATGGATATGAGATTTTCAGCGCTGTGCGAGTGCGTTTGTGCACTCAAGTATGTATAGTACATATGTGCACACATATTAATACCTATATATCCACATACTTATGAACGTTTCCTCTGATGCACTGTTCTCTGTGCTTTTATTTGGAATACTTTAAAAATAGCAACGATTTCATTTGCAAGTGAAATTAAGCTGTAAATAAATTGCAGCCAAGTTAGCAGACTGTTCTTTTATACGTATGTTTGCTATTTTAGAGGTTTCTCGCCGCGTCACGCTATTAATTAAAATATATTTCATTGATGCTGCAAGCGAGCCAAACTTTCCACAACGAAACTTTTCCGAATGGTTATTCTTGCACCTCAAACTTTATGCTTTCGGGTGGCGAAACAAACGAATGCAGCGATGCAAATCCCTGCAAATTCAGCCATTTTCAACTATTGTTAAATATTTCAACAGAAATAGTCAAAACTGAATTTATTATGCATAAATTCTTCTCCGGTAGATGCTTTAAACTTGATGAACGGATTATAACAGAATATGCATAAAACGCATAAGTTTTTCATTACAAATAACATATTAATGAATAAGTTCATACAATTAAAAAAGAAAATTCTCACCCGTTTAGCACATTAAAATCGGTTAAACTATTTTATACCCGAATGAAATCTGAATACCATTATATATTGTGTTTATGTTAAAAGTTGTTAAGTAAGTTTATGAAACATGCATTAGAAATAATCAATATGTCATAACGGAAGATTGTATATTGTTATTTAATTATCTCCAATATGTTATATAAAATGTTGAATATAATAAACTTGATCATTTCTGGCATTATTCGAATTTGTATTTTCTCTCAAACACTGGCTGGCCTGCAATCAACCAATACTCTTTACGCCTCTCACTGTAATTCCGAACGGAGAGGCTCTCCCCATAAGCAAGAGCTCTCCCCATATGCTAAAAACAGCAGCGAGAGCCATGGAGTGGGCACCGCTACTTTGAGCTGTACTCAGAGGAACACAAACACACTCCCACAGGCAAGAGCTTGCTTGGAGAGTCAGCAAGAGCGCACATGTGAGAGAGCTTAAGCGCAGCTTACGTATGCAAGCTTGGCAAAGAGAGCGCAGCAGCCAGCAGCGCTGCAGCGGTTTGATCGCTCTCACCACAGCAAAAGCGCCTGGGCTTGGGGGTGGGTTTCTGTTGGGCGCTCATTTTGGCAAAGCCCGCAAGCGACAGCGAGAGCGCAGAGTGCAAGCACTATAAAGGCTGCTGCTTGGAGCGCAGCTGATCAGTGCAGCAGCTGCCGTTGGCTTGAGCAGTCGAGTGGTGCGGAAGTGCAGTGGGTGCCAAGGCGGCTTATCAGTTGGCTCGCTTGGAGAGTCAGCAAGAGCGCACTTGTGAGAGAGCTTAAGCGCAGCAAGCGTATGCAAGCTAGGCAAAGAGAGCGCAGCAGCCAGCAGCGCTGCAGCGGTTGATGCTCCGTTTGATCGCTCTCACCTCAGCGAGAGCGCAGAGTGCAAGCACTATAAAGGCTGCTGCTTGGAGCGCAGCTGATCAGTGCAGCAGCTGCCGTTGGCTTGAGCAGTCGAGTGGTGCGGAAGTGCAGTGGGTGCCAAGGCTGCTTATCAGTTGGCTCGCTTGGAGAGTCAGCAAGAGCGCACTTGTGAGAGAGCTTAAGCGCAGCAAGCGTATGCAAGCTAGGCAAAGAGAGCGCAGCAGCCAGCAGCGCTGCAGCGGTTGATGCTCCGTTTGATCGCTCTCACCTCAGCGAGAGCGCAGAGTGCAAGCACTATAAAGGCTGCTGCTTGGAGCGCAGCTGATCAGTGCAGCAGCTGCCGTTGGCTTGAGCAGTCGAGTGGTGCGGAAGTGCAGTGGGTGCCAAGGCTGCTTATCAGTTGGCTCAACTCTAACTGTAACTCAATAACTGTAGCAGCAATGAGTCATATGCCAAGAGAGCGGACTTGCAATCTTGTGTGTGAGTGTGGGTGGCAATGGTAAATAGAAAAACACTGCTATTCAGATTTAAATTATTTTCAAACGCTGACTTCAAACTTTCTTTATTTTCAATTATATTTATTGATTTTTATTAATTATTTTTTCATTCATTTATATTTATAGATTTTAATTAATTATTTTTCAATATAAATCGTTTAGAGTCGAAATCTGTTACTATATACTATGTTTCCAGACAGCTCATACTTGTAGAGCAGTGTTATCAGTGTTTATTGGCTCGTACTCGCTAATAGCTGGTCTTGTCAAAATTCAATATTACTTTAATTTATTTTCTGCTTGTGCTTTATTCAGTCAGGCATACTTTACTGCAGCTCTCGCATTTACTTGCATTCGTCTGACTGTTGCTTCTGCTGTTTCTGACATTCATTTATTTCAATTTCTGCTCGGTCACAGTTCACATACATAGTTGTCAGGCGTGTAATGGATCCCAAATAAGCTGCTACACTGCGAGAAATAAGTATGGTTAACCAAGCACAGTCACTTGCAGTGTTTCAGCAGCAGCTAACCATTGTTTATTCAGCTCAAATATGTTTTTGCACATCGGACAGGTCATGCGGTTCTGTTGCTGTTTAACTTTGCTTTTATTGAACTGTCAGAGTTTCAAAGTAGACCCAAAGCACACACACACACACACACACACAACACAACATACGACACGCACAGAGTTGAAACAGTTAAACCAGATTTGACCTTTGTAGCAAACATGTTGCCCTGCGCCTGGCTCTTCTGCCATGGCGCTAACGAGTGCGAATTCATGGACTTATTGTTATCCGCCCAAACACGGATACCGTATGTGTGAGTGTGTGAATGCGAATGTGTGTGTGAGTGTGTGTTTGTGTGTGTGCTTGTCAACACAACAAAAGGCTGCCATTTAGCCCGGGGCTTTGTGACTTTGCGCCGCCTTTGCCTCGTTGCTGTCGCGCATCTTTTTCACATGTTCAGTCACTTGCCACTTGCCACTTGCCACTTTCTACTTTCCACTTGGCACTCGTCGCATTTTGCTGCATACTTTAAGGCGCGCACCTTCATCAGCTTTGTTACGCTTGTTGGCTTCGTTATTATTCGAAAATTTGCATGGCAAGCGTAAAGGCAATTGAGCCATTTAGACCACTACAGCACACAACTAATTTCAGCCCATGGGGCACAAAGGCAACTCAAATGCTCAGATACCTGCAAGAGGTAGTACCATTAAAAAAGGAATTCTCGAGAGCTTAGCCGTAAAGTGGAATTCTTTTTTAGTTATTTTCTAATTCTCAGTGCCAGACAGCTTTTGTTGCTTCTGTTTCTTCTTCGGCTTCATACCATGCCACAACTTTCACTCGCTTGCCAACTTTTCCTCATGCGTAAATTAAGAAGCGTAAGCATGTCAAAGCGTTTGCAAAAAAAAAAAAAAAAAAAAGTATAGCCACAACATTTTTCCACAGATTTGTGTGTGTTTGCTAGTGTCGCATCAGACGAAGCAACCCCTCAAAGGAAGTACGCTGAGGTATCTTTATGTATACAATTTGCAGTTTTCAGCTTTCTTCATTTTGACTGCTAAATCCTTCATTTAAAGTGTGAATCCGGATATTAAACACATGAGCAGTGAGCTTAAAGCTTCCAAATCTCAGCTAGTATAAATTGAAATGATAAGACACTTGGCTTTAAATTAATATATATATTCTTGATCAAGATGATGAGTCGATTTAGGGGACATCTAAATCTCGTACGTTTAAATATTGAAAAATTTATGAACTCAAGCCAAATTCCATTAACCTAATTGACACATGCATCCGCCAAACAAACCCATAAATTTACAGGACGAAAACTCCATTTGTCTTTAAATTTCATTTGTTTTTCTTTTCGACTGACAAGCTTGTAAATTCCGCTAAGCCACACACAAGCTTATAAATTGATTTGTGTCGTGTAATAGATTCCAATGGCTTCATACTCCTGCTAACCTCTGCCCCCTGTGACATGACATGACAACACGATTATAGGTGGACAGAGCGAGCTTATGACTTAATGAAGCGATGACTAAATGGACGTCAATAAGTCCGAACAAAAAAGGCCAACTCACACGCATGCGGGTCGAAAGGACGAAAATGGCTCAAAGGCAAGATTAGAACCGGAGGCAAAAGGCGACGCTAAAAGCTTCTAATAGTTTTCTGGGTTGTATTTTATGAGTTTCCCCAATACCTTTTGGCTTAATCGTTAGCTCATGCAACATGGACGAAAGTCTGATTATGATGATGATGTTGCCAGTGTGGCCAGATAAATCGATGGGTACTTTTCCAATCCATTGCTCTTTTGATTTTATGCTCACCAAGGCATTTATTATTCAATAGTTGACAACTCGGCACGTTGTCTGCTCGCATTTAGCCAGGTTCTATTGGAATTGCAAATGGGTTTCAGGAATTTGTTTGCCAACCTTGGGATTAGCGCTAAGTCCTATTCCAATTTTCAAAGTTTTATTGCTGTGTTAAGCTCACGTAATCCGCCATAATATTACGTGTATTGTATAATGCCCAATCTTTGTTGATAAAACATCAGAGAGCATGAATAAGCACTTTGCCTTTGTTCCTGTTCCTGTTCCTTGTTTGCATCTTTATTAAGTTTATTGTCATCTTGTTAACAATGAAAGATTATTAGTGAAAGTCTGTTTAGGCTATGTATTTTATATCTAGTTGTGCCATTAAAAGTGATTGATTAATTGCACATTTCTTAGCTTTGTGAATAAATTTGATTTTACTCAGTTGGAGTTTTCATCTTCATTTCGTTTTTATTTGCGCTGATTTACATATAAACCAATTCGACGTATTTTATATGTTCGGTAGAAATACGGATTCGGTTTTATTTTACGTCCTGCTTGCATCTCTTTTCGTATTCGCTGACTTTATCAATTGCTTGGTGCCACCCGGCGTATGAGTAATCATTTTATTGCGAGACCCCAAATGTATGAATGCTTGTTAAGCCACAAATGCCACACGCACTCGCACTTACGTTTCAATGCAAGTTGTGGCATGTATGTTCCATGTTGGTGCACGTTCTTTTTATGACTCTTCGTAACGCCCCTTTAATTTAACGCAAATTCGTTGTCTGCCTAAATTAAAATAACCGCGCTTCGAGGCAAATTCGGCAGAATATGCCACATAACGTACGAGTACAAAATATTGCACTGCATTTTTGATGTGCCATTAATTTTGGTTACTTCTGTGAAAATTTATGTATGACATTCGGCTTAATACCCACTACAACATCAAGGGTATATGGCTGCCTTTATGTTCTGCCCTTTTCAGATGATAGTGAGGACTCGTAAATACTGGTGTTTTGTGGTAAAACTGTGAAATATTACTTGCGTGGTAATCACAAAATACCTTCAGCATATACATTTAAAAAGATCTCATCCAAAAAAGTTTTAAATTAACAATAATCAGAGCACGAGCGTAGCAACGCCTACCATATTGTTTCTAAAATATCTTCTGTATTTATTAACCGTTTTTATAAACGTTAGATAAATAAATTGGTAGAAAGAATACAATAATAATTTTTTAATAACAACCTTCTATGCTCAGTTTAAAATTTATTTCTCCACAAGCTTAATTCAGGTGAACTAAGGTCCAATAAAAATTATATAAATGCATATTAGTTTTACAATCATGAAATTTTCAACAACATAAGTACTAAATAAACCAAATAATTATATATTCTCTTTTTAAAACGCTCTCCATGGACATAGCAAAGCTGGACTTAATTAGAAATTAGTTGCCACATTCACACATACATACACTGAGCGAAAAGAGAGCACCATGTTATGAAATGTGAATGTAATTTGAGATAAATTACACGGTCGTTGACAAACTTTCGCCCATTTGAATAGAGGTAGATGGACTGGGGGAGGAAGTCTATGCATAACTAAACAAGCTCGAATTGAGACTAGTTGCATATACGTAGTACGTATTTGGGTAAACAAGATGTACTATATACATACACTGCAAAAAAACTATGTGGTTTACAATTTGGTTGCTGGCCATTTTAAAGAAATTGGACAGATGAGTAAGAATAGAGTTATTTGCTTGATATGACTGATTTATGCGACTTCCTTAAAAATGCTTATTTATTCTTAGTAAATTTAAGTCATATGTCCCGTTCGCAATTAAATTAAAATTTATTTGGTTGAAAGTAAAGTTTGTAAACTTACATATATATTATATATATCTATTTAAAAAGGGAAGTTTAAAACTTAGCAAATATTTATTTAAACTTTTAACATTTTTTAAATAAAATCTTTCCTTAAACACGATTTTAATCCTATCTTCGAATACCCGACGTACATATGTTGTGTCTTAACAGGACAAATTGAGGTTGAACTTATGCATTTCTGCCAGTGTACGCCCCAATAGCATAGGGCAACGGGACCGCACTTCCATCAAGGCAATGCTTTCGCACAGCGCTCAAAATCAAATTCATTAAATTTGGCGCTTGATGACGTAGACAGAGCAGAGCTTTTCAGAGAGCAATTGCGGCTGTAATTTTATCTATAAATGTATCTGCATCGGTATCTGTATCTGCATCGGTATCTGTATCTACGAGATGCAGGAGGAGACACGTGCGAAACGCTGTGCACAGGCCTGAGTGCTTGAGTGCTGGCGTGTTCGAGTGTTTGAGTGTCTGAGTGTCTGAGCGGCACTCGTGCGTTATTCAGTTGGCAATTCGCACTCGCACTGATAGCGGCCGTTGTGGGCAATATTTATTGCTGCGAGAAGACATCGTAAATCGTACAACTGCCTAGTGATAAAGAGCCAGCTTACATTCAGAGAGCAGACCCGACCAGTCGCCAGTCACGACACGCCTGTCGCCGAGTCGAGATGTCCCTGGATAAAGTCTTCCTCGCCCTGGCCATCGCCTGGCTGAGCGCGCTGTGTCTGCTCCCGGTGGCCACCCACTGCGACAGCGAGTCCTACTACGAGAAGTACTATGCGGCACGTCGCTTTGTGCCGATCAAGCGCAACCTGCCGCTGGAGTTCAACTTCACGCTGCTGGTGTCGTCCACGGATCAGCTGGCGGCCCATGAGCGTCCGGCGCTGGTTGGCAATCTGGCTGGCCTGGGGGCGTGGCAGGCCGATCGTGCCATACTGCTGAACCGCACCGAGCTGCAGAATGTGTGGACGGCATCGGTGCTGTTGCCGCAGAACAGCAGCGTCGAGTATCGCTACTTTGTGGCAGCTGTGGCACACTCTGGTGGCGTGCAGATACGTCGCTGGGAGTCGCATGTGCTGCCCAGAGCATTCAACACAACCAAGTTCACTGGCAACCACACGGACGAGCTGGGCGTCATCGCTGGAGAGCGCCAGCTGAGCCGAGGATGGCTGCAGGGCGCCAGCTCCGGTTCGATTGTGCAGTTCAAGGTGTTCCGTCAGTATCTGCAGCTGGAGGAAGAGCTCAAGGAGTCTTCAGTGCGTCTACGGCTGCAACCAGTGCATCCGGTGCATCTTGCGCCCATCCTCAGTTCAGCCACCGCCAATGTGGAGTACGCGCGGATGGTCTACAACGACAGCCGGCTGAAAGCGCAGCCGGAATACGGAGTGCCCTATGACACGGAGAAGGATCTGCTGATGTTCCATGTGACCTTGGATGAACTTCAACACGTGGCCTATCAGCTGACGGTGTATGCCGAGGAGCAGGACGTAGTACGCCAACTGGGCTATGTTCACCTGCAACCGGAATCGCTGCAGGGCAGCGAGGGCAACCTCAGCCTAAAGCTCCTCTCTCCAATCTGGCAGCGAGTGATCGGTGAGCTTCGCTTGGATTACCTGGTGGTGCGTCCAATGGTCAATGGCAGCTCAGGTTTTCGTACAAGTTTTGTGAATTACTGGAGATCGAATTGGACTGCCTTGGAGATCGGTCATCGAGGCTTGGGAAAAAGCCTGAGCCTAACAGGCGCTGCGGCTGCTCCAATAATAGAGAACACGGTGGCCACCATGCAAGCTGCTGCAGACCGGGGTGCCGATATGGTGGAGTTCGATGTGCATCTGACCAGCGATTTGGTGCCCATAATCAATCACGACTACTCCGTAAGCGTGTGCATTGACTCGAAGACGCCCACGAGCCGCAACGACCTGACCGAAGTGCTGATCAAGGATATCACCTACGATCAGCTGAAGCAGCTCAAGACCTACCAGGTCGTCAACAACAAGATCATCGAGTATCCCGCCCACAATAATGTGGAGCAAGTGGAGCACCGCCTCTTCCCCACCCTGCAGGACTTTTTTGAGCGGGTGAATCTGACAGCGGGATTCGACATTGAGATCAAGTGGCCCCAACTGACGGCCAGCGGACTCTTCGAGAGCGTTCAGACCATCGACAAGAATCTATTCGCGGATCGCATTCTGGAGGTGATACAACAATACGGCTGCGGTCGCCTCAATGTGATCAAGACCTTCGATGCGGATCTCTGCACCCTGTTGCGCTTCAAGCAGAACATGTATCCGGTGCTCTTCCTCACCGCCAGCAAGGAGAACGCCTTTGCCGATCCACGCGCTGGCACCGTGGAGCAGAGCATCAATTTCGCCCAAGCCGTTGACCTAGCCGGCATTGTGCCCAATGCGGTTTTCATCAAGGCCGACCCGACTCTGGTGCAGCGCACCAAATCCCAGGTGCCGCTGTTGTTGCTCTGGGGTGCCGACCTGAAGGATCGCGCCTCCATCGATTGGTTCCTGCAACAAGGTCCCGACGGCGTCGTCTACGACCGCATGGACCTCTACATAAACCCCAATAGGACAAGCGCCTTCGAAATGGAGCAGGACCTGCCCGATTTCTTTCAGCTGCAATGCAGCCCAAGTGGCAAGCAGCGGCTCCATAATGCCACCATCGAGACTATCCTGAGTAATGTTAACCTTCTGTAGATGTCCGCAGAGTATCTAATAAACATAGCTCTAGAAAACACGATTTGCTCTCTCACTCTCTCTCTCTCTCTCTGCAAAGCTTTTCCAGCCTAACTTCCCGGTCAATTTCCGGCCGAAAGTAAAAAGGATTTCCACATAATTGCCTTTTCTCTTGCGCGCGGAAAAAATGCAATGAGAATAGGAAAAAGTTTTTCAGCATTTTCATTGCTCAACGACTTACAGTTAAATCCCTTTGTAGATAAAAAAAAAATATTTTCATTTAGCCGGAATGCAGACTCGAACAAAAAGTTAACAGAAAAGCGAACAGCTGAAAATTGGCTAAAACATCAGACCACCCAAGGGCTGAACTTGGCTACATCTAAGGAAATTCCAACATTATTTTCACATTATACTCAAAAGTATATATATCTGATAGCTATAATGTTATTACAAACTGCGTAATTTCATTGCGAACTGTTATTTTTATCTCTTTGCGCTGAACTTGAAATTTAAATGTTTAATGAAATCATTGTCATCAACCGCAGCAGTTCCCCTCCCGCCTGTCATGGCTCGTCATGGCTTGTCACCCTACAAAATGCTCAATCAGCTCATCCAGTATTTCTCCCATAGGCATTCACAGCTGCAGTTTCAGTTTCAGTTGCTCTGTGTCCGTTTGATGATGCAACCACATTGCACCCCATAACGACACTACATTTCGGTTTCATCCACAACATTTACTATATGTAAACAAATTCATTCCGACTCATAACCCTCGACTCAAAAGCTCATATCATCCGAGTTTGCAGGTATTTCCTACACTCAAAACAATTAAATGAAACTAGTTTTGCTCTACAAATCGGAATAGAATCGTGAATAATTTTCGATTAATTAAAGCAAACGGTATTACGTGAAAATAACTATTCAATTAAATACGAATCGTAACTTATTTTCAAACTTAATTTCATTATCTGAATATTCTCATCATTCTACTCATGCTGGGTTTATTTTGTTGGGATTTATGCAATTTTAACTCAATATAAATCATAATTCTGCAAATATCAAAAATACCTATGAATATTATGTCAGTACAGTAGTAAACTGAACGATATATCTTGGCTATATTTGGCTGTCAAGTGCTTCAGATTGAAGTGATTATACGTAATTATATTCTGACAAATCTAATTGCACTTGGCATACATTACGTACATGAAATATCTCGTATTATGCTAATTAAATGCGATTTAATTATAATCAGCTTTGCCTGGAGTAGTAGAACTTACGACTAAATATTACCTCAGTATTATAGAATAATTACATAAGTAATTATATACTATTAAAGCACAGAATTTTCTCTAGTGCTGCAATAGCTTTAAGTTTTGTCAAAGTCAAATAAACTGTTAAATATCTGTATTTGTTTATATTGGAACTTGCTACCATCATAAAGATAGAGAAATGTTTTCCCATTTAATCACACTCGTGTCGAGAATTGCGGCAATAAATCATCCCAAGCGATTATAATCGCCAATTAGCTTTAAACAAAAGTAAAATTTGCCACACTGAGAACAATCCAAAACTCAATTCAAATAGTTTAATATGATTTAAATAAAATAGTTTGGTTTGCCTTTCGCACGCCTTCTTTAAATTTTCCAAATCTGCGTAATCTAAATTGTAAATATATTGGAATTGAGTTAAATAAAGTTTACATTTTTAGTATTAGTATAACTCGTATTAACAATATTCTAATTATAACAATTATTACAGAACTATTATGTAAACCGATTTCAATGGACTTTTCAGAATAGTTAAAAATAATAGAAACGAGTATATATTCTGAAATTTTGATATAAAATTTAAATAATATTTAATACTTACTTGGATATTTTGTTAAAATTTTAATATAAATAAATTGGTTAAACCATTAATTATTTTTTAATGTGTAGAATATGATTCAAACTTTTATAATGCAAAAAATCCATTTGGTCTTGGCTTAGTCTGAGGTATAATTTTAACTATGAGCTAAAATCAAGATTTGGTGAATAAATGGTACCTGACTAAAGGAATGTAATATGTAGATTAAATAGATGATATGATATGATATTTATCTCTAATATAGACTTGCGAATGTGCGCCCTTCTTTCGGTTGCATCCTACTGACTACCTTTCCGACTGATAACAGCACGCGATAAGACACTGTTAGGAAGTCCGTTAGCTGTAGGATACAAAACTCAATTAACAGAGATATGTTAGATGCAATATTGAAGTATGTTAATTTGTTTACAGCGCCAGCTAATGGACGCCTACATCCGACAGAAGCGGGCCTCGCCGGGCATGGTGCAGGCGAGCGACCTGCAGATCAGTCGCCCCATGTCCGGCATGCGCAGCAACGGGCGGGAGCTGCACGCCTACGACGGACCCATGCAGTTCATCAGCTCGCCACAGAATCCGGACCAGATACTGGCCAATAGCAGTAGCACCACAATCAACTCGAGTCGCAACAACTCGAACAACCTGCGCAGTCTGAGCACGATCAGCCAGGAAGGTAAGTGCAAGATCATTTCTAAAAGCGAATTGCAGTTCAGCTTAAATCCTTGCAGCCGATTTGATTGAGGAGATCTCGTCGCACGAGCTGGAGGATGAGGAGAGCAGTCCGGTGACGGTCGTGGAGCAGCCGCAAAGTGCCAACTCGATGCAGTCGCAGCTCTCTCGCCTCCGCCAGCAATCCTTCAACGACACCCTCGACGAAGACGACTATGCCAATCGCAACATATCGGGCGTGGCGCCAGTGCGTCCTGCTGGCATTGCCTCGCCCTACAAGGAGGGCGATGCCCTGGCAATGGATGGCAGCATTGGCGCAACCAATGGCAGCGGCAGCGTCGGAGGCAATGGGGAGTCCGAGGGGGATGTGATCGGAAACATTGATCAGTTTGTCATGCAGCCGGCCCCTCAGGGCGTGCTCTACAAGTGCCGCATCACCAGAGATCGCAAGGGCATGGACCGCGGACTGTTCCCGATCTATTATCTGCATCTGGAGCGCGACTATGGCAAGAAGATCTTTCTGCTGGGTGGTAAGTAGCACTCTCTGCATTCTGATTTCGACTAATCCGGCATCTCTGTGAACAGGACGCAAGCGCAAGAAGAGCAAAACATCCAACTACATCGTCAGCTGCGATCCCACCGATCTGTCCCGCAATGCAGATGGTTTCTGTGGCAAGCTGCGATCGAATGTATTCGGCACATCCTTTACGGTTTTCGATAACGGCAACAAGGAGAGCACGGAGAACCCACGACTCGATCTGGCGGTCATCATTTATGTAAGCATCGATTAGAAGTCGGTAGAATACAATTTAATTCATGTACCTTTCCAATTAGGACACGAATATACTGGGCTTCAAAGGACCCCGGAATATGACTGTGATACTGCCAGGCATGACTGAGGAAGATCAGCGGGTGAAGATCAGTTCGGCGGATCCCAAGCAACAGGGCATACTCGACTTGTGGAAGATGAAAGTAAGCAAAGCAAACCCTTTAATACAATCTAGCTAATACCTCTTGATTCCCACAGAATATGGATAACATTGTGGAGTTGCACAACAAGACGCCAGTTTGGAACGATGAGACCCAATCCTATGTGCTCAATTTTCACGGTCGCGTCACACAGGCCTCCGTGAAGAACTTTCAACTGGTGCACGACTCCGATCCAGAATACATTGTCATGCAGTTCGGACGCACCTCGGAGGACGTGTTCACCATGGACTACCGATATCCACTCTGCGCCATGCAGGCCTTCGCCATAGCCCTCAGCAGCTTCGACGGAAAGATCGCCTGCGAGTGAGATACGGCGGATGAGCGATTGCCTTATATACAAGATACTTTGCAAACTATTTATTTGCTAGCAGCATGTTTGATCATGCGCATGTACATAGAACGAAAAACAAATGCAAATTGGGGAGAGCGAAACTTTGAACATACTCGTAATACTAATCAAAATTTCAAAGCTACAATTCATTCTGGATATTTTCTATCATTTTCGATTACTTGTAATGAGCTTATCAGCCAGCATAGTATATTTAGTTAATTTATCAAACTATCAGAGATGTATCTATTATGATAACTACATTCATAGATATTAGATATTTATTCTTAGGACAACGTAAACAATTCTAGTCACTCCTACTGCTGATTGCGTTGAATTATTTCCTAATCTGCATAGGACAAGCAACAGAAGAAACCAAAAATAAAATAGATTTTAAGTAATTGTAAATGAATTCAAGAACTACACCATTCATTGTACCATTTGAATAAAATGTACTCACCGATTTTGTAAAAGGAAACTAATGTTCATGAACCGAAATCAAATTGAAATCTGAAAATCAAATGGAAATAGAAATCGAGTATTTGAAATATACATAGTGCATAGGTACAAATTGAAACAGACTCTATATATTGATGTATTTCATAAAGAACAAACAGAACAACTATTAGTCGATAAGAGAGCATCAACTATTTGTGCCGAGCTCTTATTATAATTAGTTGTAAACCTGATTTAGAATGTAATTATTTTTTCAACCATATTTTTATGTATTACAGTTAATAAAGCTAATGTAAAGTGCAAACAAATACAGCAAAACTAATATTTTGATGAAGGTACTATCGGGTTTATCCGGCACATTGG
Source organism: Hypselothyrea guttata (assembly GCA_035045125.1). Lineage (NCBI taxonomy): Eukaryota > Metazoa > Arthropoda > Insecta > Diptera > Drosophilidae > Hypselothyrea > Hypselothyrea guttata. Next base: position 757,297 of record JAWNNJ010001637.1, read on the forward strand.
CCTAATGGACGTAGAGAATATAATAGTAGATCTTTCCAATAGTAATAACATTTGCTTTGAATATTAATCTGAACTTAATTTAAATCTGTTATATTTAGAATAGCCAAAATTGGGCAAAACCAACAAAAAGATCTGTTTCTTAATAATCATAAAAGTAGTTTATTTATATTAACATTAAGTACAATATGGTTATTGGTTTATAATGTTTTTATCGGTAGGTAGTATGTGTTAAATGATATTTAACCTGCTTAAAAATGCACTTTCAATATACAAAACAAGGTCAGGTCGAGATTACGTAGATTGTTTCCACCTGTATGACGCTATTACATTTGAATTCATGACTGTGATCCCTTTAAACACATGACTATAGAGGGTATATGGTGAGCTTAAGCTACTGATTACTTTAACCATAATTAAAGTTGTTGCTAGGAGCGCGTGTCCTTGTGAAACTCCTCAAACTCCTGCGGGTTGTAGGCCTCGAAGGCCAACTGTCGCTCGGGCGACGTTTCAGGTAACTTGTTGACTTTGAGCAGGCGTGCGTTGACGATCTGCAGATGGCGCCCAATGTAGTCCTCGGAGGGTGCCAGGCGCTGGGCGTACTGCAGACACGCCGCTGCCTTGGCCAGCCATTTGCGCTCCACGTAGACCACGCAGAGATTGTGCAGACCCTGCGTGTTGTGCGGATCGTGCATGAGTATGTTGCGATAGCACTGCTCGGCGGCATCCAGATCCTTCATGTGGTTGATGTAGATGTCGCCCAGCAGAATGAGGCCCTTCACATGCGCCGGATGATGGCGTATCAACTGGTTGAGAAAGGGCACAGCGTCCAGGGGCCGCTTGGTGTCCGCCAGCAGCAGGGCGAGATTGAAGAGCGCACTGCGAAAGTCGGACTTCAGATGAATGGCGCGTTTGAAGAACTGCTCGGCCTCATCAAAGCTGGACTCGTCCATGGCGAGCATGCCCAGATTGAAGTAGACCTTCTCGTTGTTCGCATCCCTGGCCAGCACCTGGTAGAGACGAGCACGGGACAGCTGACGCGCCTCCGCCCCGCCCAGCTCCTGCAGCAGTATGGCCGAGTTGAGCAGCGCCTGCTCGTGCTCCGGATACAGCTCGATGGCCTTGTTGAAGTAGACGTGCGCCTGCTGGCTCTTGCCCTGCTCCAGGAAGACCACGCCCAGGTTGTAGTAGATGTCGGCGTTCTCCGAGTCGTAGAGCAGCGCCTGCTCGTACACCTCCTGCGCCTGGGCGGTGCGATTGAGCTTCATCAGAATGTCGCCACGATTGATGTAGGCCTGCAACAAGTTGGGGAGGATTAGAGCAGATGCTTAAGGAGATCCTTGGGGATCTCTAGGCTCACCTGCACGTAGTCGCTGCGCATGCTGATCGCCTGGCGGTACAGATGATCGGCCTCCTCGAGTCGCGTCTGGTTCTTGGCAATCAGATTGGCCAGGTTGATGAACACGTTCAGGTGGTTGGGCGCAATGCGGGCGTGGTAGCTGACGCCGGGCTTCGCCTGCGGGAAGAGCGCCTTGGCGCGCAGATAGGCCTGCTCGGCCTCCGTGTAGCGCCTCAGATTGTTGTAGGTGCGTCCCACGTTGATATGCGCACCGATGTCGTCCGGCTGTATGTGCACCGCCTGCTGGAAATACAGCAGCGCCTCCTCGTAGCGTGCCTCGTTCTCCAGCGCATGCCCCACGTTGTTGTAGAGCTTGGCGTTGCGCTGATTCACATGCACCCCGGACATGAACAGCGAGTACTCGCTCTGCCAGTCCCAGTTGCGCTGCTGCGTCTTCAGCGTGTGCGTCAGCAGCAGCGCGCCCAGCGCCAGCTGCCACAAGCGCCGCCAATGCCGCTGCGCACGCTGCTGCAGCTGCTGATAGCCGTAGGCAACCAGCAGACAGTAGCCCATGGAGGGCATGTACAGAATGCGCTCGGCGACCACAAATCCCACGGGAAAGAACAGATTCGAGGCGGGCAGAAAGGGCAGCACCAGCCAGCCGAGGCACATGAGCAGCACGCGCGACTGCGGCAGATTACGCGTGAGGCAAGCTCTTGCCACAAGCGCGCCCAAGCCCAGAAAGGTGCCCAAAGTGGCCAGGTTGCGTGGATCCGCCAATCCCTCCAGCAGCGGCACGGTGCCTGTTGAAATTTGAGAGATTACTATAATTGCCACATATATATCTGCTGTATTCACTCACCCATGGTCCAGTCGCAGCAGAGCAGCGAGGGGCACAGCAGCAGCCACGAGTTCAGATAGATCAGGTAGCCGTAGGTCAGCTGACGTGCGGGCGTCTCTGCGGCAGAGGCAGGATTATCGAAGCGCGTGAAGATGGGCAGCTGGGAGCCCATCACGTAGACACGCCCCACCAGCAGCGCCACGGTGACGAGCAGCAGAAAGCCCAAGCGTTTCCAGAGCGTGGACGACCAGCGACGTGCACTGCTCGCTGTGGCTTTGGCCGGCGCCTGCTCCTCGAACAGACGCAACACAATGTGGCAGAGCTGCAGCGGACGCAGCTGCTGCAGCACGAACAGCTCGTAGACGGCGCAGATGGCAGCGACCGTGATGCCCTGCTCCTTGCAGAGCATTGAGGCAAGCAGGCAGCTGGCGAAGCACAGACAGAGCGAGGGCCAGTTCGTGCGTCGGGCGGAGGCGCCCGTTGCATGCGCATAGCTGAGAAAGGCGCCCAGGTAGCAGATGGAGGAGAGCAGCTCGGCGCGCCCCACGACGCCAGTAACGGCCTCGGTGTGCACCGGGTGTGTGGCAAACAGCAGCGAGGCCACAAAAGCGCATGTGTTGCCAGCAGCCGAGCAGCTACGGGAGGCGGGAGACGTATCGGGGGAGTTACTGGCAGCTGCGCAGTGGCGCAGCAGCAGCCGACAGACGCGCCGCCACAGCAGGCAGACGACGATGTGCAACAGCAGATTGACGAGGTGGTAGCCGAAGGGCTCCAGCGCATGCAGCAAGTAGTTGAACCGGAACGTGAGCACCGTCAGCGGCCTGTACGACTTGTGCGACTGCTCCTTGCTCATCGGCGTGCCCCAGAAGTCGTTGAGGAACACATGCCGCAGCGGCGTGCTCGGCCGCAAATCCTTGTTGTCCCTTATCGCGCTGATGTCGTCGAACACCAGGCCGCACCGCGTGCTGTTGCAGTAGCAGACGACGCACGCGAGGCAAATGGCCAGAAACTCCAGCAGATTCCGTTGCGAGCGGCTTCTTTCCGTGCGGCTCTCTCCGCGCACTCTCTCTCTGGAGAGGCTTGTGGCAGTTGTAGTTGCATGTTGATGTAACTGCTGTTGCAGTTGCAAGTGTGAGTTCGTTGACATGGCTGACCTTTCGTCCCGTTACTGCCGCAAATTCCAGTCCGTGCAACGCAAATTCATGTATCCATGACGACCTTTAAGCAATAGCAGCTATATATATAGAGGTGACTCTACGATGTACAAAAATAGGCGGTTGCTACATTGTCTGGAAAGAAAAGGCATTACAGAGGCTCATTAATTCGATGCAAAGTAATGCAAAATATTACACATCTATAAAATATTGTATAAGTTATACAAAATATTACATCAGATAGAGTATCTTATAAGTTATACAAAATATTACACATCAGATAGAGTATCTTATTGAAGGATGTAATTTATATACACAGATATATCCTGATCGGCCTATTTAATTGGATGCAAAGTTAGCAAATATTATGCATATCCAATTTAAAGAAGTAATTTTAAGTGACAAATATTGCATATCAGAAATCTTATTCAAAGAACTTATTTTAAGCACTACTGAAGTATCCAGTATCTTTCATTCGATTCAAAGTAATGTCAAATATTACAAATATTAAATACCAGACAGAATATCTTAAAAAAGGAAGTAAATTATAGCATATAGATTGACTGGAATTTCCAGTAACTTTAACTTCACACAAGTTTATGGCAAATATTATATTAAATTACTTGATTCAAAGCATATCGGATAGAATATCTTATTAAAGGAAGTAATTTAAAGGATATATCCTGATCGGAGTATTCAATATCTTAAATTCGATTCAAATTAATCTTATTAAAGGATTAGAATATATCTAGTGTTATTGAGCAAGTCGACTCTTCAGAGCCCGAATCAGATTTACATTTACGCCTATAAATACTGGAAACTTGTAGTACTAACTATTCTTTAGCACCTACCAAACCCAACAATTAATCTCTATTAACTGTTTAAATTTGCTGCTTTTCTTTGCTGTTTTTTCTGTATAGCAAGATGACTTTGTGGAGTAACGGGGAAATATTGAACAAGTCCGCAACAAAGTAACTGCGCGTCGTTTACTGTCCTCAATACTGACTGTGTACGCCGAGGAGCCGAAGTTAACAAAGTTGTAAGCAGCGACGCAGCGTCGCAGCGCCAACTCTTGCAGCAGCAGCAGCAGCAGCAGCGTCGCATGCCGGCAAAAGTTGCACGAAGAGCACGAAAATTGCACCATCGACAAAGGCAGTTGGGGCAGGGATTTCGCTTGTGTTGCATACACCATGGAAGGGCGGAAGCGTTTACTACGCTATGCACAGTGGTCAAAAACTGCCAATGTTTATTATTCAGTGTGCCAAGTGTACCAATGTGCGAAATGGTTTTCTAGCAAAAATTTGTGTAGTTTTAAAATTTAACGGAAAAATCTGACGTAAAGTTTAAAAAAATTGGCCAAATATTGAGCAAAATCTGCCATTTGTGCCAGAGTGCGAGGGCTCCAACTGTGGCATGTTGGCATGCCATGGCATGTGGATGCAACATTGTCACGCGAGAGTCAACAACGACGACGCCAACTCCAATTGCAGCAACAATGTTGCGCTCAATGTCATCGATTTACGTGCGACGCGTGGCAGCCACAACAAACCACCACCGAGCAGACGACTCGGGCAGGACGTGGCACTGAGAGCAACTTTGTTGCACGACCGACATTTCGCAGCGAAGCCGAGGTACAAGGCATTTCCCGCCAATTGCGGCGCATGCGCCTCCAAATCCTTGCACTTTCGTTCCGCATCAGCCGAGGCGCCACATGGGGCACGCTCTCATTGCCACTCTTCGCTGCCGAAAACGCTTGTTGTTGTAAGATTACTTTGACCGACATCCGTACACTGCTATCCGAAGACGGGGTGGAGGGAAGCCCCCCACCCCCTGCCCAGGAGTGTACACTCCATCAGGGGCATTTTGCGACGCCATTACAACGGCAACAACAACAACAAAAACAACAATAACGGGACACATTACATGTGTATGCGATAAACTTTGTTGCAAGTTATTACAATGTTGTCATCACATGCGAGCGGTGCGCAACAACAAACTTGCCACTTCAGGTCGCACTTACGGTATATATGACGTATTTTAACGAGGTAGTTGCAAGTGTTTACATTAAATTCGCATTTTAGCACAAAATTCAACACAATTCAGTCAGGCAGCTCGCCTTCTGCCATTCACACTGCCACGCGTGCACGCCTATCGATGGCAATCGATACATCGGCGCCACTTTCACTTATCGATGCCGGCTAAAATGCAGTCGGCAGCAACCCTGCACACCACAAGGCAGAAGTTGACGCGAAAAATTGTTTTCATTTGTTAATATTGCAAAAACTTACTTAAAAAACTTAATTTAAACGCACGCCAGTGCAGCGCACAACAATGTCAACGGAGGACTTCTATTTGCGGTATTACGTCGGCCACAAGGGCAAGTTCGGGCACGAGTTTCTGGAGTTCGAGTTTCGACCCGATGGAAAACTGCGCTACGCCAACAATTCCAACTACAAAAACGACACGATGATCCGCAAGGAGGCCTTTGTGCACCAGTCCGTGATGGAGGAGCTGAAGCGCATCATCATCGACTCCGAGATCATGCAGGAGGACGATCTGCCCTGGCCACCGCCAGACCGCGTCGGTCGTCAGGTCAGTAACTTGCCTCTTTGAGCTGGGTTCGATCTCTTCGATTGATTCACGTCTATAAATAAATTTAATGGATTAATCGATATAATTGAAGCCCAGCTCTATTGCCATGCCCTGCCTACTTTTACAAATTTAATTAACTTATCTTAATTATCTTGCAACAGGAGCTGGAGATCGTTATTGGCGATGAGCACATCTCGTTTACCACCTCGAAGACCGGATCTTTGGTGGACGTCAATCGATCCAAGGACCCCGAGGGATTGCGCTGTTTCTACTACTTGGTGCAGGATCTGAAATGCCTGGTGTTCTCGCTCATTGGTCTGCACTTCAAGATTAAGCCCATATAAGATGCATTACCTCAACTTTTCTGTATTCGAGTCATTTACAAATGATCCAACAATTAAACAAATTAATTAATGCATAAGTTTTGTATCGAAGAAGAAGCACGTTCTCTTAGTGGTCCCAAAGTGCTGTCAGCTTAACCATTTTATAGCTAGATTAGCTATAGCTATACACTGCACACGATGGGGCATAAGTGCTTGTACTAGTACTAACTTTACTTAAATAAATATTTTCAAATTGTAATTATTTGTTTATTTATGAGTTATATTAGCAATTTTTAATAATTTAAACATTAAATTTATAATGTGTGAGACTGTACCCAAGAAATAACTAAAAACCAGAATAATATCTTTGTGCAACTTACAGACGGAGGAATATATATATTCTTCATCAGGGCAATATATTTTGTTTTTTAAGTGTAGATTCGATTACCCTCTGATACCCTTCCTAAATTATAAAATCAGTGTATTGCGTATGCTGTGCGATAAGGTCAAAGCTTTGCACTTCTAACTGATAATCCCAGAAAGCGATGCTATAAATGGGATGTACTTGGCAGCAATGAGCGCAGTTTGTGAAAAATAGCGAAAGAAATTTAATATAATACTTATAATGAAGCTGCTTCCGTTTGTGCTTTGTGTCCTGGTGCTGTGCGCCCATTCCCTGTTGGTGCTGGGAGGTAAGCAGCCAATTGAAATAGGAAAACCCCTTTTATAAAGTCTCTTGTAGCTGGCTGTGATTGGAGAGGTCAACATCTAAATCTGGGTCAAAGTGTTAAGCCAGCGGGCCAATGTGTGCAGTACACCTGCCTATCAAATGGCAACCTAGTTGGCAAAACGTAGGTCAATCGACGTAATCCCATCCAAACACACTAATAAATTACTATGAATTGATTTTAGCTGCCCCTCGCAGGCTTCTTTGAAGCCATGCATGGTTGTTGAAGACCTCACAAAGGACTATCCCGCATGCTGCCCCCACTACGATTGTCGCCCTAACTAGTCCTAAATTTCAGTTATTTACCAAAGTTTTCATGCATAAATAAAATCCCTAATAAGTGATAGATTATTTGGGCTTTTTTTGGGGTTCCAATAATACCGTATAGGCACAAACGATACAAGTTATATACCCTGTACTTTTTCAAAATGGGTAAAAACAGCGTTAATAACTTTGGAAGAATGTAAGTAACAGCCAGAAGGAGGCGTGGCAGATCGCAAAAATTGTATATATATTCTTAATCGGGAGCTGAGTCGACTTAGCCATGTATGTCTGTCTCTCCGTATTTCAGATTAGGATGAACGTGTCGATCTTGCCGAAGGGTATTAAATCAGGTCTTATTTGAGCTTTTTTTTGGGGCTCCAATAAATGAAATAGGCACAAACGACACTAGTTGGAATATGATTTATTGAATAACATTTTTAAATCGTAAATACAAATACTTAAGGACTTTACATTTGTACATAATGTAATAACCTAAATTATGCTTTTTCTTATGGAATATATAAATACACATAATATTATATTAATCGTATTTGTTGTGGGACTTGAATAACGGATTTAATCAGATACAATTGTTGTTGCTACTTTTGTAGTTAAGCTCTCAGATGTCGACTATTGTTTGTAATGTTAAAAGCACGAACAGACTTAGAGCTAGCTAAAAACCGATGTGTAAGGTAAGAATCAAGAAAGTTATGCTTACATATCTCTATTAAAGTCAGTCTTTGGGGTTCCTTAGCGGTTCTAACTAAAACTAACGGCAATGCTCATTTGCAACCCACTAAAGAAAGCTCTTGTAGAGCCGAATCCGTAGGTCTCAGAGTCATAACTGTGGCTGCTGCTGATGCAGGCCAAGTGTGGCGGCGATATTCGTGGTACCCCGCTCCAGATAGCCACCAGGCATGGCATCCAAACCGCCCATTTCCAGTGGTTGCTGCAGCAGCTGATGTGGTTGAGGCTGGGCCGGAGCCTTGAGCAAACTGGGAGACGCCTGAAGGGGCGTGTTGGCGCTGCTGCCGCCTGGACTGGGGCCGCCTTCCTTCAGGGGACAGCCGATGGTGAGGCGCACGTGCAGTCCCGACTCCTTGATGAGATTCACCACATCGCCGTGGGACATGCCCGCAATATCGATGCGGTTGACGGCGATTATGCGATCGCCCACCTTCAGCTCGCCACAACGATCCGCCGGACTGCCAGAAATCAGTTTGCCTAAGGTAAATAAATATGGATTAGCATAACTCTAACCTTGGTTTTAATTTCAGATTGTCATCCTACCAATTGTGGAGCCATAGTAATGATTGGACGAGGAGATGATGACGAAGCCAAAGCCCTCGTTTTCATGCCGGGTGACAATCACATCGTACGGATAATGCCGCATTTGGGGCAGCGTTGCACGGCGACGTCGTAGAATCATGGTCACTTGGCCGCGCACCGCGGACTCTCCGACAAGCGAGACGACCTTGTGGTGCGAGGAGTTCAGCTGCATCAAGAGGGGAGAGGGAATTAGAATTGCTTTAGGAGCGTGGCAACAGATTACACCTTACCACATTGATGCCATCGATGCTGAGTATTTCGTCTCCGGTGGCTATGCGATGATCGTTGTCTGCCGCACCGCCGGGCACAATGTGGCCCACGGTCACCTGGGAGCCCTCCTCAGTGCCGCCCACAATGCGAAACCCAAATCCCGTCGCCTGCCGCTCCAAGGTGACCTCGGTGAGCTCGCACTGATCCGCATCCTCCGATGCATCGAGCAAGGCGCCAGTGCGCCAGCTGGGCGAATGTTGCAGCTGCAGCTGTTGCGACGGCGCCGGATCCAGATTGGCGAAGCCAACGCGTCGCCTGTCGCTGAGCAGCTCGTTGACCCGTCGTTGCATGCGTTCGTTCTGAATGTGCGCCGCCTGCAAAGGCGAATACTGGCTGCCACCGGCCGCAGCGACAGCCGGCTGTTGCACGTAGTAGCCCAATTGTGGCAGCTGCTGGGGACGTTGGTAGCGCTGCGCCTGGCAATCGTAGCAGTAGCAGGACTCGTGGTGGGGCAGTGGCAAGGGCAGCGGCTGCATGCTCGGGGGCAAGCCGTAGATGCTGCTGTAGTTGCCAGCTCCATCCACGTCGACCTCAACGCCGATGCTGCTCTGGAGCGTCGTGTCCGCCAGGCGTTCGCTCAGTCGGCTCACCATCTTGGGATAGGGATCCATAAAGGGCTCCAGTTCCTGCAGGCTGTTGTTCGACTTGCCCTGTCCCTGACCCTGCAGATGCAGCGACTTGCCATCGCCCGTCTCTGCCTCCACGGCGTGCTGCAGTTCGTTGCATGGAGTGAGCACACGCGCACGCCGCGTGTCCACCAGCGGCGTCTTGGGTCGCATGGGCAGCACCTCCTTCGTCTGCGTGCTGTACAGATCCGCCGTGGGCGTCTTGCTGCGGAAGAGTCCGCTGCCCGCCACGCCCACAAAGTTCTTGCGCAGCTTGGCCACGTTGCCCAAGCCAACGTTAACACCAACTCCCACTGGCAACTGGTTGATCTGGCTGCTTGGCGGGTTCTCCGGCGGAGTGCGTTGTATCTTGAGCGCAGTGGGCATGGTTTGGCTGCACTCCTTGAGCAGCTCGACGACGTAGAAGTGCGGCTTGTTGCGCACATTGATGCCGTTGATCTCCAGCAGCACGTCCCCCTCCATCAGCTGGGTGCAGCAGTTGCGATCCAAGATCTTCTTCACTATCTGGCCACAGGCGGAGTCGGCAATGGTGAAGCCAAAGCCCATGGCGCCCTTCATGATCGAGAAGGTGTAGAGTTCGGGTTTCTTCATCAGTATGAAGCCAGTGCCACCTGCGGTTCCCTTGCTGACGCCCTCGCCGGAAAGGTCAAGGAAATTGTAATTCCCATCCATGTTGAGGCGATCCTTGTCCGGCTCACAGGGCAAACCGTCCACGGCCATGGTGGTGACCACCTCGGTGTTTGGATCGTTGGGATCAAAGGGCAAGGGGTAGCCACGGCACACCTCCAGCACGGCGGTCTCTCCGGGCAGTATCGACTGGAATATGTTGACCATGTCGTGGTGCGTGTAACCCAGGACGCAGGTGTCGTTCACATAGACCAGCACATCGCCCGTCTGCAGCTGACCATCCAGCCAGGCTGGTCCGTTGGGCACCACCGTCTTGATTTGCAGGAACTCCTCCACGTCGCTGCCGCTGCTGCCGTCGCTGCCCACGATGGTGAAGCCCAAGCCGCGCGTCGACTTCATCAGCGTTGTGTTAATCCGCTGGCCCTGCAACTCCGCCGGATTGCGAGTGAACTTGTAGGGCAACTTGGAATTGGCAACCGTTGGCAAGGAGATGTTGTCCAGAGCAGCTGTTGGTGTCTTGGAGCGTTGCTGCTGCAGCTGCTGTTGCTGTTGCTGCTGTTGCTGCTGCTGTTGTTGCTGCTGTTGTTGCTGCTGCTGCAGCTGCAGTTGTTCCTGCTGTTGACGCTGCTCTGCCGCTCGTCGCTTCGCCTCCAGCACGGGATTCTCGTACTGCGTGCGGCGGTTCACATGGTCGATGAAGTACATGCCGTACATGGAGTCCTCGATCTTCTCCCAACCGTAGGGCAGCTCGTCCTCACAGCAATCCTCCAGCGACTTCTTCTGATACTTGGACAGACGCGGATCCAGCCAATGCGAGGTGCCCGTGTTGTGACTACAACAAAGATGGTAACAGAATTAATCCATAATTAATTAGGTATTCCCAACTTACTCTATGAAGTACAGTTCGCCTCTCTCCGTGTACGCAGTCTCCCATTTGGCAGGCAGCGGACCCAAGCCATCGCCGGGATCGTCGTTGCCCGTGGGATTGATGTCCACTCCGCCGTACTCACTGCCCATGCTGCTGCCACCCCCCTCGCCGTTGTAATAGGTGTTTTGAAGAAGGTTTTCTGTAAGCGAAATTCTCAGTTAGTCAATAGTTTGTTTATCGGATAGACAAAATAATAATTCCTAATGTTTTGATTGAAAAAATTACAGAAAAATAACCCTGTATTTCCCATTTTTCAATGAGTACAGGGTATAATAAAGTTATCTATTTGCATATTCTTTTCATACCAGTATAATATTTGTAAATAAAGTTATATTGATATTAGCTTCTAGGCTAATTAAGATATTGACCTCCAATAAGTATCATCGTAACCGATAAGTTTCTATTCAATACTTATCGGTTAACGAATAACGTCTATGATTATTTCAATTATATAATTTAGTTTAGAGGTTTTCGGGGAATGGTATTTCCGATTAATATAGAGTAACGCTATGTATTAAAATCTCTAAGAATTCCCAGATTTCTTATGAGTCTCTTGGCATACATCTGATTGTCAAATACTTGTAAGTAAATAACTCTCTCCAAGCGCAATATCAAGAGTGTTTAGTATTAATATAAGAACCCCTTAGGGAATGTTATTACGGCCCTAGGCTTGCCCCTAAATCGGCCACATCCGAAAGCCAAATTGAACAATGGCCAACAAAGAGTCAGCTTAAACCGGATATGCATGGAATTGGCCTTTGGTTGAGTGAATTGTCGCGCTAGTTCAATGGTTTACCAATCCCAATTCATGACGGCCCCAAGGGTCTGCCACAGAGTTGTGCAACCAGCCGAAAATAGTTATTTGCTGAGCTCCCCTCACTGAGAACAAAAACAAAACACCAGAGCCCTCAATAGACAACCTCAATAGCTACTGCAGTCGTGTTGAATGAACCGTAAACTGTTTGATCCTAGCCCACAGAACGGAGCTGTTATTAACTACACAAAGCGTCGGCTACTTGGGCTTTTGACCCAGTTAATGCCGGTGACCTCCACAGCGATAGGAGCTGCGAGAGTGCCACAAGTCTCGCAGTTGGATGTAAAAATAAACACATGCAGAACAGTCGGAACCAACCGACACCTAATAAACTTTTAGCGACAACTCTGTTAACTGTGCATTAAATTAGAAATCCATTTGCAAACATCTATTTATGCCTTAGAATATGCTAAAATATTCCCATTTAAGCCATGACTAAGATCCGGTTTAGCCATCGTTAGTGTTAGATGGCCCAAATATGGCTCCCTACATACATCTCATATTGAAGCTTAATCGAAACAAATGTATCTGCATATGAGCATCGCAAAAAGTACATTTTCAAACGAATACGAATACGAATACGAATCATTTGCATAGAGAGACATGCATAAATATTTATAGAAGACTAAACAAACGGTAAAAGCGCCTCATGTTCGATTCAGTTGATGATGGGTCTACATACTCCACAGACATTGCCAGCCAACGGAGGAATATAGAACAACTTCATACATGTTTAGGTACATATAAAGTACATATATATATGCATATATCTGTGTGTGTGTGTGTGTTTGTATCTATGTGGCTACTGCATAATCCAGCAAGTGTGAACGTTCGAGCCCAACTGCGGAAGTTGTTAGCGCTACGCTTTATTTTACTTTTATTTTTCTTTCAGTCTACGGAGTCTGTGTAATACTTGCCCCATCCTGCCCTTACAACTCCCCCTTGCCAACCCCCCAGCTGCAGTCCCCTAGTTGTTTAAATATTTGTAGAAAGCCCACAGGCGGGCGGGGCAGCGGGGGGCGGATGTGCACTGCAACTATTGAATCAACAGATGTGGCACAAACATAAACTGTGATTTGTAATAGGGAAAGTCCAGATGAAAGTACTAAATTTTTCTTAGGCAACTCGTGATAACGCACATAAATAACTAGAGCTATGAACTACTTACACAATTGGGGCTATTCAAATCAGCTGTTAATAAAGAGCAGGTCTTCATAATATTCCAATATTCGTATATACTGCATTCGGTGTATACCCTCTAGCATCTCAGATATCCTTTTAATAGTTAAACCTGTAAGTTATTTTTGTTCTATGACGTAGACTCTACAATTATAGATGGACAAGGCTTATTTGGCTCAGCTCATCTCCCAGATCGAGAATATATATAGTTAGATATACTTCTGTCTGTTACATACATTCTGACAAAGTTATAAACCCTGTTTTTTCCCATTTGTCAATAGGGTATACAGATTATCTATCAAAAGCATTAAAATATAGATAACTTAGTTATATTAATTATAGAAATATATATGTATATTTGTAAATATTAATTAGGGTACAATAGATCTTATAGGTCGCGGTACAATAGCCCCCGAATAATAATAAATATTAATTAATCTAACTCTTGTATGCAATAAATAGAGCACAACATTTTAGATTATTATATATACCAAGCAATAATGTTTACAAATTATATAATTAGTCTAATCAGTTCATATCTTGCCTTATCTATGCAAAACAATTGTTATCTTTCTTTATGTTGGCTGAGCAGATAAGCAAATAATTACAAACCTTCAAGCCAAAGATAGCAGAAAACTATCCTAAGATTGCAAAAGTCTTGACTGTTTATAACTCGAAACTCGGCCATATCATATAACTGATCTCTATTTGGCTCTTAGGCTTGTCAATCTCAGCTGAAATTATCCCCATTTATGCGTGATTATCATTGTCAATCATGGATTCGAAACTGCAGATTCAGAATTTCACGAAACCCCTTATTATGAGTAATGGATATTTCTTGATTAGCAAAGGCAGAAACAAAAAAAATACAAAACAAAACACGCATTCCGTTTACAGACTCGACTTCATTCCAACTGTGGATCATGACTCACAAACCAATCAAGCCACAAGATACACAAAAAACTGAATGTATTCAGTTCTGGCCTTCTTAAGAGCAATTATACAGGAATGATCAGTTACCAAAGGGGATAAAGTGACGTAGATCATGTGCAGCAAAGATTCCTGATCTATAATATATAATTACAAATCAAATGTATGCTACCAAAGTCGGCTAAGCGTATTATCTGATACTATATTAAGTAAATACGTATGAAAGATAAGATCGGAAGTTTATCTATTGAAATTAAAGAATAAAATCAAGTTGAGCTTCGATGGACTTCGATTAGATTACGATTTTATTAAATGGATTCTTTTTGTGGACGATTAAAAAGATACTTTTCTTTTTAGAATCAATCGAAAAGATCGATCTACTAAATCAAAGATCGAACCCTTCTCTAAAATCTAGCATATCGAATCGACACAATTTAACTAAATTATACTTTTATACTATAAAAAGACGTGCTCGAACTCTACGCCTCTTGCCCTATCTAGAATTTGTTATAAAGTTGCGTTTTTTTTACTGAACTCTGATAAATATAGTCCATTATAAAGAAGTGCATATGCATGGGCTGCACTGTTTAATGTTTTGCCATACTCCACTTAATGGCGGCCCCTCGGCACAAGTGGCATTTGTGTGGGGCAGACTGTGGGGCAATGAGGCACAATCACACCATATGCCTAGCTGATCAAACATAGAACCCGCCTCTAAAAAACATGTGCAACCGAAGTGGTCAAAGCTATTATTGAGCACAGTTTGCAACAAGGCGAGGCAACTCCAGTTGTGGTCTGGGCTCCCTTTGAACGCCACATAATTAATGTCATTGCGCCCAGCCAAATGCCCCAGTTGAGTGCACATATTGCCACCCATATCTTCGACAACTCTGGCAACCCTGGCAACTCTGTATGTATGAGGCTGCATTCAGCTGCTGATTCATCATCGTAGCTGCTTCTCTTCTTGCTGTTGTTGGTTCTTCTTGGCTGCCTGGCTGCATAACGATTGCATCTAATTGGCTTTGCTGCTTCGTTAACTTGGCTTACACCAGGGCAGGGCCGGCATAAGCCAAGTGGTTCTTGCTGCTTCCTTTTCCTTTTGCATGTCACAATGTTCGCCTCGTAATCAAGAAATTAATAATCGCATCATATGACGCGAATAGCAACCCCGCACTGAGGGGCAAAGGGGGGCACTGGGGGAGCCTCTTCTGCTAATTGCCCCTGACGTGACGCGTAAATGATAAGGCGGCATTCTGCTGTGTTAACGTCTTTGCTTGTGGGTGAGCCAATGGAGTTCATTGCCATGACTGCACTGTAAGAAATTCATGGTAAATAGCCCTTGGAACATATATTCTACGAACCGATTTCTTAATATTTATTTGTAACATGCAGAAGTAGGCGTGGCAGACCCCTCGAAGTATATATATTCTTAATTAGGACATTGAACATAGTCTATCTAGCCATGTCCATCTGGATAAACGCTGATATCTCTGAATTAATAAGAGCTAGAGCATCCATTTGTGGAATGTAAGTAGGTAGGCAGATTAAGTTTATTTCAACTCCTGTACGCCCTGATTGATATAAACCGGATAACAAGCTTAATATTGAACATGAAAGATTGTTATTTGGAATATATACTCTCTACCAGTATATGCCACTATTCTGAAGAGCGCATTGAAATCGGTAAATAAACACAGAAGCTATTGAAGAAGCAATATTCCAATAATTTAGATAACCAGCAATAGCTAAAACTCATACAGTAGATAAGCAAAAATATAATAATATCCATGTTGCTCAATTAGTTGCATATTTTGCTTTATAACCTGCTAATGAAACTGAGCGCAAACAAAGCTATAAACTCAACAGTAAATTCACACATTTTAGAGCGCAATAGAAATATGCTAATAACTATGCAAACAGATGAACGTTTTTCACCATCAACACCAGGCTAAACGAACCGAAAGTTTTCAAGAGTTTTGAATGAAGTCATGTCAACATGTTGGCCAACTTCCGAAAGCGATTATAACAAATACAAACTCTAGATGGTAATATATCTCTATTGTCCCTCTTAGGGTTTTGGTATTGTTGGTTAATCAGAGACTTTATTTAATTGGCCATTTCATATTTTGAAATTGTCTATAAGCCATAAATATCAATTTAACGCTTACCACGCCTCACCGCTGACGCCCACAAACCAGCTTGGGGTACCCCACTCACAATGCTACAGGTCGAAATTGGCTTTGGCCTGAACTCGTTTCGCTCAGCTCGTGCTCTGGCATTGAATTTCATGAATGAATGTGGCTCTGGCTTGATGTGGTTAACCCACTATTACTATACTTTACTACGACGCCTCCCTAAACAAAAACGGTATGATAATCACAGAGACAGGGCAACAACAAAAACAAACGAAAATAGAGTGACAAATGTCCAAGTTAGTTCAGCAGGTGGGAGGCAGATGACTAACTAAAGCAGGTGAGCAGGTGTATTTAACGACATTTGCTCCGATTCCATGACTACATTTTAAAGATCTTATTTCAAGACAAATGATCAGGAAGTATAAATAGCATATCTAATGATGTAGCAAATTCTAGAGAGAAGCAATTCGTCAGGGACTAATCGTCAGGTTGGAACCATCAATGCCTTATAGAGTTACAAATAATGGATAATCATACTCATATTGCCATTAACTATTCACACTTTTTACTGACTTCAAGCGCTAAGCCATCCAGTGAATTGTTAAAGAAATCCCAATGAAAGAGCGAAAGCTATAGAATAGACATGTGGAATGTAAAAACTATTTGTAATGCTGAAAGTGAAGTCTAAGGTGCGGTTAGTGCGAGAAGACCCACAAGCTTAAGTGCCGAAGTGCTGAAGTGAGAAGTGAGTTTTGTTTTACATCTGACCCATTGTTTTTAAGTTTTTGTCTTCCCCTGAACATGAGGTGTAAACAATTGGCACGTGATGGCTGCTCAGTAGAAAGAAACATAACAAAGCAAACAAAACAAACTCGAATCAATTGAACTTTAACAGTCTTATTTATAGCTCAGCTGCCCCGTGGTGCCTACAACTCGATACTTCTCGAGCGGGTAATAAACTAAAACATCCGAAAGGTATATATACACTTAAACTATTCAGATACCTAATGCATTTACTTGTCTTGAAGAAGTTAAATTAGGTATTAAGATACAAATTTCAATTTCAATCAAAAGAACTTAATCAAAATTTTTACAGTTCACCAACTACTAGCTAAAAAGGGTATTCCACATTCGATTCGTGCCTCAGTTTTAATATTTTAGCCACTTCATTGGCTGGTAATTCCATACATGTTCGCCATTGCACTTAAAGTGCATTTAGAACTCGAAACCGAAACCAATTCCGAAACTGAAACCCATGTGGGAGGTTCTGCTTCTGGCCATGTGGGCGGAAATGTATTTATTTCATGAGCGAGGCGAATTCGTTTTGCATTTGGACCTCAATGATTAAGAGCTCTACGTAGCACCAGCACCGACCTCAATTCCTACTAAAACTACATATTTTAGCAACACAAACTGAACAACTGTTAATCATTTATTTAACATTCCAAACGAATTTCAAACTCTTGGACATGTAGATTAACATTTTAAAGCTAAACCAGGAGATATATCGAAGCGGTAGTTCAATTTGTCAGAATAGTTTAAAAATAAACCTTTAGCGGTTAAAGTTATCTATTTAGACCCTTTACTTTAAAAAAGTAAAAAGGGTCTATTAGTTTAGTGCAAAGAGGAAATGTGTGTAACACCCAGAAGGAGGCGTGACAGACCCCACAAAGTATATATATTCTTGATCAGGACGACAAGCCGAGTCGATATAGCCATGTCCGTCTGTCCGTCTGTCTGTCTGTCTGTCTGTCCGTCCGTCTGTATGAACACCTAGATCTCAACAACTATAAGAGCTAGAGACATCATATTCAGGATTTAGATTCTCCTATTTCGCGAGCAGCACGAGTTTGTTTTAGATTTTGGATACCTCCCCCCCTTTCCCCGCAAACCGCAAAAAGCTACCACAGCTTTAAAGTTATTGACTTGTAATTTGGTACGTAACTAGCTTATGACATTCTCTATTGACACTGTGAGTTTCGTTTCGATCGGATAAGAAACAGCGAATATATGCGACAGAGAATTTCCCGCACTGGGCAGAGGGGGGGTGGTGTGCCTTGCATACGCGGGTAGGTTAGTGTGTGTGCCTTTGACTGTGTTTGTAAATGCATAAAGTTAAAGTAAAGGGTCTCCTACTGTCGGTTACGTCCGACTGTAGCCACCGTCCCACTGATCTGCCCCGTCCCTATATTTTTACTTGAAATAATATTTAATATTTGGACGATTTGCTTCAAATAATCTAATAATGTTCTTCTAATAATATTCTCCAAAAATTACTTATATTTTATTTCCATATTCACTCGACTCACCTTTGCTACCCTTCAGTATGCTGCTCGGATGTCCAGCTGGACGTGCAGCGGCAGCTCCGCCGTTGACTGCAACATTGGCAGCGCTGTTGCTGTTGCCGTTGCCGTTGGTGTTGCTGTTGCTGTTGCCCATAAACTGATTATGGCCAGACAGCTGGCTGTTGAGGGAGGAGGCGCCGCCGAGGGAGACGACGTCTTCGCTGGAGGCATGAAGGAAAGCGGAGCTTGATTTCTTGAGCGCAGGCGGTGGCAGGCCGATGGGTGGGGCAGGTGCGCCTGTGTCTGTGCTTGTGGCAGTTGCCTTGATATAACCGTTGGTTGTGTCGTTGCCACTGCCGCAGCTGGGAACAGTTACGTCAGCGGGGCAGGCGTCGTTGCAATTGAATTTCTTGCTGTGACTGAGGCTGCTTCCGTTGGCAAGGTTAGAATTTAGACTGGAGTTTCCGTTAAATGTTGCAAAACTAGTTGCCACAGATGCCGCTGCGGCTGTCGTTGCGGCCACTGCCGCCGAGCTGCTTGCAACAGGATGTGCATGTTGGTGGGAAGCAATTAGCACTGAGGACGGCGTCAACTGTTGCTGCTGCTGCTGATAATAGTAATGGCTGTTGTAATGCTGCTGCTGCTGCTGCTGCTGCGATTGTTGCTGTTGCTGTTGCTGCTGTTGCATTATTAGATAGTCCATAGAGGTTGGCGTCGGTGGAGCCGCTGACTTTGCACCGCTCTTAACGGCTGATGTTGCCACCGCCCCACTGGCTGTTGCAGCCACAGCGGTTGTTGCTGTTATGATTGGCATCTTCAATCGATGAACAGTTTATCGTTTTTTATGCCTCAGCTCAGGCAATTACTGCAAATCTTTTTGCCATTGTGCGCACTTGGCAGTTTTTTATCTCTTCAATTTGCTCGTCTATTTTTTATAACAGATATATCTTTGTCTATCGCTTAATTATCGTCTGGTGTTCGCTTTGTCATTGGCGCTTCATTGAACAGCTCTCAAGTCTCTCACATCATCGATTCAACTGGAAACAGAATGCAACAGATGGAAATTATTGGATGGAATAATTTCTATATTTAATATAGTAAAATGTGTGGAATCATGTTCTTTCTGATTCGATGCTTTATATTTGTTTGTTCTTGTTATCGAAGCGAGCTAAAATTTACATCCAGCCATAAATCCAAAAGATATAGTCATAAAATTTTTACTATCGATTTCAAGTAATGCGGAAACCACTTTAAGTTATTCGGCTAGCATTCAGTTAAATTATATATAACACTACAGATCTTGACTGTAATTTCGGTTTGTAATAAATATTCCCTTTACTTTGTTGCCGCAAATTGTCTGTGACATATCTTTGCTGCCTGTAAAATATCAGTATTTGCAGAAAGTTATTAATTTGACCCATATTATGGATGCAGGGTATAAACCTATCAATTATTCTGGTGTATAAATATAGCTTCTGTGATCTCTTCTGGGTTTAACGTTCAACTGAAATAATTGTGGTCGTAGGTAAGGAACTCCGTAATCCCAGAATCACAAGTTTGCCAAGATATCACCACGAGAGAGATTACATCCAAATTCTGCATACTTCCCCAACATGAAGCTAGCTTCAGATCTTCAAGTATCATCCAAAGCTAAGGCCAGCAAAATCTATACACATATAGACGTATATGCGGGTGTATGTAATATTGAATGAGTGTCCGATGGCGATATCTTCGTAGCTCAGAGACGTTTGACTCATGCAAACAATTATGAATTCGGATATGAGTAGGAATAATAAAAAGAGAATTAACTGTGCGAAAAAAGGGGCAACAAGCACGAATAGCATTAAATTCCTCAAGCGAAAAATGTACTCCACTAATAAAAGCAGAAAAGAGCAAGAAAAGTACTAAACAAAACGAGAGAAAAAAATAAAAATAAAAAATAAAACTCTGAGGCAAACAAAAATCCAACTGAGGGAACTGCCGCAACAATCACCAACAAAGAATGCCAGCAACAACAACAACAGCAACAACAACAACAGCAACAACAACAAAGACAAAGAAAGCAACAACAACAGAAATGAGAAACAAGTTTTGAGACCATGCCACCAGATCGACCAGTCAGACATGATGCCACAAACAACAACAACCACAACAACAACAACCAGACAAGGCAAAGGTAACCCCCACACCAGCACCTATACACACACACGTACGCTGTGGCATGTTCACACACATACACACACACACATAAATGTTTATTTATTTACGTGTGTATGTGCAGCTATTGGTGGCAACTGCTGCTGCACTTGCCTCTAGACGCAGACGCAGGATAGTTAACAATACACTGAGAAAAACGATTCGATAACGCCACCAAACGCAACAGAAGGCGACGGGACGCCGCACAGTGGTAAACACTTGTATAACTTTTAAGTCCAGTCAAAGGGGAGTAGCATGCAACATTTGAAATATGCTCGATCTGCCTACGTTTAAAATATTACGTTATATAAATTTATATTTCAAGTGCGATTTTTTTAGTGTATATTTCTGTTTAAAGAAAATTTGGCAAAATGTGAAGCCAGATTGACCGTTTTAACCACTGTGCGTCGCGGTTGCAGCCTGCGGTCAAGCCTCGGCACGCTCTCTATTTGGATCTCGCTCGCGTTGCACGTTGCACGTTGCACGATGCAGCGAGTGGCCACCTGTCACCAGCCAGAGTCAAAAATAAAGCGCAAAAGGCGACGAAAAAGAAAACGCGAAAAGCGCACGTTGCCACTGCAGAGGTGCAACACTTTCATGCCGCAAAAAGCTGTTGCAATAGCTGTTAGGTGTGTACACCGCGGGAAAAAACTAGAATTTCACTTTATGGGAGAAATTTTGTATTATCAACTTTTCATTTTGTATTATAAAGTTTTTATATGCCTAAACAAATATGTTTCGGCTTTTTGTTGACAATTGCCAAGTTTATGCTACGTATCTTATACGTGATCTCGAAATAACGCACGTTTATGCGTCACGATTTGCCAGACGGATAATGGAAGGAAGAACAAGAAAAATCATTTTCACTATTATTTATTATTTATAATTTTCAATTTATTATTTAATTATTTCATAAATATCATGAATTGAACTTTAATGAAACGAATCCATGAATTGTACCTCGTATAAACGCGGTAAGTTGGGAATTAACGTTGTCCATCAAAAGTGGAAAAAACAAACTATGATTATGATTAAGTGGGCAAAATAAACTAACAAAAAAACGTAAAATAAAAAACCTTGCATAAATGGCAAAACGTGTTCATTTCCCTCAATAAACGTTTTCCAGCGCATAAGACAAGACATGGCCAAGACGCCGCATAGTTGCGATCAATTAATCCACTTTCTAAGTTTTGCACATATCGGGAATACTTTCCCGACATTTACTACATACAGTGGCGCAGCAAAGTAATGGCACAGCGAGCAATTATGACTTCAAAAGCTGATTATTTAAAGATTAAATTTACAAATTGAATTCGTGAAATTGTTATAAATCAATTAGTTAATTTAATTGTTTAAGCGGCATTTAGTTTCGATATTTAATTTCGTTTCAAACTATTTTATTTAGTATTTTTATACAAAAAGTCTTGGTACACCTACACTTTTTAAAATATAGTTTTGTATCTGGTGAAAACAAATTTAAGAAAAGTTTCTTTCAAATAAAACCAGTAAGACAGGGATAGGAAAATTGTCTGTTGCATAACTTCGATGTTGCTTATGTGTTCTTAATGTAATTAATGCAATTTAAAATAACATTGGCTAAGTATTAAAAGTCTGTTGCCTTAAAATTGTGGCTGGGGGGCACTACATATTATAAATGGTGTATATAGCTGTTATAGTTTACGAGGTCTGGGTCTAGGTGGCTATATCGGCTCAGCTCGTCGTCCTGATCAAAAATATATATGCTTCGGGAGGTTTGCCACGCCTCCTTCTGGTTGTTGCACAAGCTTCCAATTTGCACTAATTTAAAGGAGCGTTCTGTACTTTTTTAAAGTACAGCATCTACAATATGTTTTTTATTTACACTTAAAAAAATTTCAACACCAACATTCAAAGTGAAAATTTCTTGCTGTGCCAACACTTTTGGGCGCCACTGTGCACACACATACATGCAGAGAGTAAAACTCGTAGTTTTTGTAAATTTCACTATTCGCACCTTATATTTTTTGTTTTTCCACGATCGGACCGCATCGATCAGCAGCGACAGAGATCACACAAAGGCCAGGAGCAAACACTTTCCATTTCGGAGCGAAGAAAAACACACACATATGCACATACATACACACACACACGCGCGCGAGTCGCTAAATTGCGATAATATGAATTTGTTTGAACTTGTTGTTGTTGCTGTTGGTTTCGTGCCCGTATCTCCGTCTCGCTCTTTGCGCGACAGACGCGTTGCACCTGCGCGCAGAGCAAACAGGCTGCGAATTAGCCAATATATAGTTTCACAGTGAATTACTAAAATAATAGCTAAAACAATAAACTTGCGTCGACTTTAGCGCAGTAATTAGTTTTGATTTTACAACTTTTTTATTACTATTTTTTTTTTATTACTTCACACGGATGCGCAAACCAACCGATTCAAGCGAATTCTCAACAACAACTAAACAAAAGCTGGCCAACAGGTATCGATAGTCTAGCCTATCGATACGCTAACCTGTTGCGTCGCACACACACACACATACACACCGCTCCCAAAATCACATGCGCATTGGGCAATTGTAGATAGGCACAGTAAAAGAAATATGCAAATTGCAATTACAATGCACAAAACACTACAAATACTACATAATTTGTTAAAACAAACATTAAAACAATCAACTTGAACTCTGACAAGTGTGACCGTATCACTTAGCGCCTTCTCACTTGTCAGGCCGGCATTCGAACTCAGCGTTGTCTCGCTTGCACACGCGATTTAATATAATCGCCTCTTGCTCTTCAGGTCAGCATGCGAACTCGAACTTGTTCGAGTAAACGCTAGTTCGATCTGCGCTCACAACGAATGGAACTAGCTCTAAAAATGTTTGCTGCAAATGTAACGGCCAAATTCAAACCCAGCAAGCGCAATTTAATTTTTCATTTTATAAATATGTTGTGACTTGTGCACACTTTCAAATACTAATCGTAAGGCTAAATTATAGTAATAAAAATAATAAACAAATTTAAAATTACTCAGTCAACATGGAAACGGGCAGTAAGTAGCAAGTTCATTAATTAAATTGGGAGATATAAGTGTTTAATAATTGATAGTTATATTGAATAACGAGCTGGAAGTTCGCATATCGGAAGCATTTTGCGTTTTTGACTTTCACGGTGATAAATACATCGATACCCGCAACATAGGCAATGTTCTCCGCTTTCTAGGATGTGTACCGACTGAAGAAGAAGTAAGACAAATCATTGCTGCAACTGATTCAACAGAGAATCCAGGAGAAACCTATTTGCCAAAATTCATGGCTCACGTTTCTGTTTTACTGATGGATCGAAAGTAAGACGCATTGTATATATTTTTACTCCGTTTTAAAAGTTCTTTATTTGCACAGAATGGAACCCGCAAGTCCCGCAAAGCTTTTGGAGGCATTCGAAGTTTTGGATCCCGAAAATAAACGCTTCCTCACGAAGGAATACTTTGGTAAACTAATGATGGAGGAGGGCGAGCCATTTTCCCAAGATGAACTGGACGCTATGTGGCCTGTAGCCATAGATCCAATTACGAATAACATACCCTATATATTTTATATTAATAAACTAAAGGTAATTAGTTCTCTTAGTTCTCATATTTGTAAAATTACTATAAAAAATTAAATTATAGCATAAAACCACCATATACGATGTTGCTGAAGCGGTGAAGGAGGAGTTGGCGCTCAACGAAAAAGAAAAGAAAAAAGAGCGCAGTCCGAATATAATGCCCAATGTTTAACTACTAATTTTGGATTAATTGATTTGAAATAATAATAATAATAATATCGATATTAGTGCCAATTAGACGCCAACCGATAGTCTCTTAATTTAATTTCTTTTATATAATGCACTTGTAATTTAATGAAAATTATTCTCTTAGGCGTAGGTAGCTAGCACTTAATTAATATTTTAGATGTTATTTAATTTAATTTAATAAAATAAAAAATAAGCAAAACTAAAAATACAGTTTGAAGGGAACTGGCTGATAATATCGATATTAGTGCAGAAGCCAGTCGATAGTCTATCGCCAACAGCCCACCCCTAAGCGAGGCAGCCAGTCAGCAAGCGCCACGTCAGCTTTTGAGGCAAGTCCATTGACGAAAGGCCACGACATCCGAATTCGGACTTTGCTGCGCAGAATTACAAGTTGATTGAGGAAATTTCGCGAGATTTACGCTGAGTAAGCCTGAGTAGCGGCACAGCGGCAATGAAGAAAACCAAAGTCGCAAGGCGAATGGTGAACGAAGCAGAAGCAACAACAGCCAACGTCGAGGCAGCTCAGCAAATGATCTAAGAAACGCAAATCAGATAAAGTTCAGAGCTCGCGGGCTTAAAATGCGCTATTAATTTTATCAAATAGAATTCAGTGAATCAAATTATCAACCAGTCAAGGCGATGGCCAAGCCCAACGGAGTGCTGTTGGCCAAGTTAAGCATGCCATCAAACGGAAATCTAAACATTCTGCCCAAGCTGCGCCCCGCCCCCCTGACCACAGTGCTGCTGCAGGGCGACTCCTCGCCCTCCAGCTCCGGCTACGCGTCGTCCTCCAACGGCGGCGACGAGGAGCCAATGGCATCCACTGTGGCCATGCCCACAAAGGCCAAGAAGCGGCGCCTCGATCATCTGTCCTGGGAGGAGAAAGTGCAGCGCAAGTAAGTTGGCTTAATTGGCTCTCAAATGGGGCACATTCTAATTGAAATCTCCCTGTGTTGCAGGAAGCTGAAGAACCGCGTGGCAGCGCAGACGAGTCGGGACCGCAAGAAGGCGCGCATGGAGGAGATGGAGTACGAGATCAAGGAGCTGTCGGAGAAGACGGAGATACTGCAAAACAAGTGCGACAGCCTGCAGAGCATCAACGAATCCTTGCTGGCCAAGAACCACAAGCTGGACACCGAAGTGGAGCAACTGCGTCTGGACCTCGCCGAGATGAAGGAGCTGGCCAAGAGTCAAATCAGCAGCAACAACAACAGCAACAACAACACAAAGAGCATCGCCAGCAGCGTCAGTGCAAACGCTGAGGGCTGTGCGTCCACTACTACTGGATCTGCAGCATCCAATGCTGACCCTCTGCAGCAGGGTTTACCAGTGGACACACAGTCGTCAGCGCATGCCCTGGCGCTGCTGCGTCAGCAGCTGAAACAGAGCAACACAACAGCCTCGCTCTGGAGAATTGTTGCACTCTGCCTTCTATACAAGACATGCTGCTCGTCGACGACGAGGAGTTCGATGCGCGACGACTTGAGGAGCTGGCCGAGAGCCTGCTCGCAGATATCGCAGCAGACCTGGAAGCAGGCGGTGGCACGGGCGAGCAAGCTGCTGCCAAAGATGCGTGCCACGCAGAGCGATTGCCTGGATCAGTGGTGGGGTCCGCAGCAGAGCGCATGGAATCCGGCGGAGATAGAGCTGATGGCATGAGCGATGAGGCAGACACAGACAGCCTGAAGGTGTCGCAGATAAATGCAAACTTGCAACAGAAACCCACAACAATATCAACAACAACTACAACTCCAGCAGCAACTACAATTTCAGCAGCGGCATTCCTGCAGAGCGCCACACCGGACACGGTGTATGGCACGTACGATGCCAAGACGAACTCCATCACGATCGTCATGGATGGCGACGAGGTGCCGGTGAACGAGGCCGTCGAGGAGATCTACGGCGATGGCGTCTCCGCCGGCGAGGACAGCACGGATGTGATCATGAAGTGTCCGCCGCCGGCGGCGTCGCCATCGCAGGTCTATCTCAATGTCATCAATGCCACGGAGGACTCCGATGACGAGGCAACGAGTCATCTGAACTTCGAGCCCATTGAGAAGTTCCTCTGCCCCCGCATCAAGGCCATCTCCCCGCTGGCCAAGTCGCCAGCGCTGTCCTTGAACTCGGCCACCTCGGATCATGGCTATGAGTCGGTTCTGGGCTCCCCAGGCAGCTCCACGTTCGCCCATCTGGACACGGACTCTGCACTGCTCGAAGACGACGCGGAATTCACCTGGACGAACAACTTCGAAGAGCTATTCCCCAGTTTAATGTAATCCCGCATCGAATTCAACAAATTTGGCATTTTTCAAATTGAAAAATCAAGTTATCGATTTTCTCTCTATTTAGTTACGTTTAACGCTCAGTTTAAGTGTTTTAGCTCGTAATACTGAAATTGTAGTTATTTCGCTGCAGAATTGTACAGAGTTTGTCATCGAAGGCTTTATATTGATATTGATATTGGACCTACAATAAGTTTAGCTTGTAAGTTTCTATTTATATGCGACACCCCAATTCACCTAGGCTAATCATCTTGATTCTACTTGTAATACTTCATTCTGCTCAAAGAATAATCCACAACCCAAAAAAATATATACATACCACAACGCAATGCTTTGTTTTCAATTTAATTTCCTGTCTGCTGATAATCGAAATCACGCCACATTTCAGTGACGTAAGACGACTTCCGCAGATAGCTATTTGTAAACTATTATGCGAAGCACAGAAGCAATGCTTCTTCTTACTTTCAATGCGGTTTCAGGATAGATTTATAGATTGTGGATTATAGAGAGTACGTATTCTTAATATCCACTTTTTATGTTCAATATTGGGGTTGTTATTCAGTTTTTATCTATTAGGGCATAGAGAGGGCGTGGCATCTAAAATTTGAATCCTGACCTGCGTATGGCATGACACATACGAGAAATCTACGTTTATAAAGACGGACAGACACACGGTCTAGATCGACTCGGAATAAATAAATATATATGCTTTATAGGCTGCCACGCCTGCTTCTCCATTTGCACACAGTTGTTAACCATGTTACCCATTTCATGGTTACAGGGTATAAACATGTTCTCTTCTCTATAAGTGAATATTTCATAATTTACTCTACTATTGAGCTGATCAAGTGACTAAGAAGTCATTGCCATTGCATCATGCTATAAATCATGGAGAGTTGAACGATGTTTTAATTTTTTGTTATTGTCTGCTGATGCGATTACTATAGCTTCCAATTATATGGCAAAATATATTGTTTATTTTAGAAATACCAAATAGATTAACATTATAGCAAATATGGGCATTTTCACGGTGTCAACTGTGACCGTTGTGCACATTCCAACTGATAAGATGTTAAGTCTGATTCACGCTTACTTCACAAAAAAAAAAAACACAATTTTTAAAATGGGAATAAATATAAAACAATTAAAAAAAAGCTTTGTAGAACTATAAAATATGTAATTAAATTTCGACCCTACAAAATTTTCCACATTTATTCATTCCATATAAACAGGATAAATTTTAAATGAATTTTGTAAATCTCAAAAATTCTTAGAATCAGTGATAATAAAATATAAATAATTTTATAATAACGCAGAAATTAAAAGACTCTGAAATATAACCTTTTCTACAGTTGTAGTTTAATTTAATATCATGTACAACAGTTAGATTTATGACAACGATAATAAATATTATATAATTATGCAGAGGTATCAATATTTTAACGATTTTTGGTAATTTAGAACGTTTAGCAATTGCTAAATAAAGGTTCACTTAGTTATATATTACTGGAATAACTATTTCAATCTGTACTGACAAAATTTGTCTTAACTAAATTCAATAAAACATAGCAAAATTTACTGCTAAACGATAGTTAAACAGAGTTAGCGGCAAAATGGCTAAATTGCCAACGCTGGTGAGTGAGCAAGTGAGCGGTGCAAATTGGTTCATTTCGAACAAATGAACTAGTGAGTACTTTTTATCAATATAAAATACACCTTAGTAAATTTTTAAATTTCTAAATATATTTTGTTAGTTTTAATGAAATTCCTTTTAACTGATTTAGCAAATAGTTGAAATTCAGTTGAGGAACACCCACAAACTTCTGGAACCGGTGCCGCGGAGCGTGCCTCTGCAGCCCTGGTTATCTTATCAGCCTCTGCCGCAAACAAATTATCGTGAAATTCTTTGTGCATAACACTGAGAATATGGAAGACAAAGCAGAGGAGAAGCCAAAGATGCCAAAGACAAGCGAAGCGGCAGAAGCTGCTACAGCTGCAGCTGCCCCAAATGCAGGCGATGAGGTGAAGGGGAAGGGCGCCGTTAAAAGCGGCAAAGTGACCAAAAAGAAGAACCCCAAGGCAAAGGGGCGCAACGCAGCGGGGGGCGGTGACTTGAGCACGGATCTGAGGAAGTTGACGCATCGCAGAATTAATGTGGCAGGCGCACCGAAGATGCCGCTGAACGCCTACGTGCGCTTCATGAACGATCGGCGGGAGGAGCTGCGCAGAGAGATGCCGAACCGCACCGCCCTGGAGCACACCAAGATGATAGGGGAGGAGTGGCATCTGCTCACCGACGAACGGCGCACGCCCTACATGGAGGCGGCGGCCAAGGACAAAGCATTGTAATTACCATGTGCCACCTATTTATACCCTGTAATCTGTAGGCCTGACGCCCTACTGAACTGCCCGTCCCTACTGGCTATCCATAACTCTAATTCAATCTCTGTGCAATCTTTTGCAGGTACCAGGAGCAGATGCACAAGTTTCTGATCGAACACCCCGAGATTGTGGCCAACGAGCTGGCCAAGGCCAAGAAGGTGTTCGACAACAAGGCCTCCAGCGGGTCCAAAGAGAAGGCGGCCAACGCCAGCGCCAGCTCCAACAATGCCAATGCCGACACCAACAGCAGCCACGCCCCCGCCACCGCCTCCAAAAAGCCAGGCGTCAAGACGCCAACGGGCAAGCAGCAGAACGCGCTGACGCCGACGCCGGACTCCGACGACATTCCGCTGGCCCAGGTGAGGCGCACGCCCACACCGCCCACCACGGCCGCGCCCCTGCCCCCGGCTGTACGGGTCTTTGCAGCCGGAGAGATTCCCATCTACACGAACGAGTTCATCGAGCACAATCGCAGCACGGAGAACGAGCTGCGGCTGCTGCGCAAGGTCAAGACGGACCTGGACCAGCAGAACGCCGTGCTGGAGCAGCACGTGGACAACACCAAGGTCGGCCACACCAAGGTCATGGGCGAGGTGGCCGAACTCAAGGAGGAAAACGCCCGCCTGGCCGCCTACATCAAGAATCTGCGCAAAAAACTGGTCGCCGCATTAACGGGCGTTCCACTGCCCCAGATGGACTCATCCGGCCTCAACGTGGAAACCGTCGACGAGCACCTGCAGCATCTGGCCAACCTCATCAGCAGCTCCTCCGGCGGATCCCAGCAGCACAGCGCCATGCTGCTCAAGGTGGCCGATGCTCTCAGCAAAGTAGACACCACCGCATTGCAGACCTAGGTGGGGAGGGGGGGAAATCTTTAGTAATTTACCAATATTCTGTAGATCTTTGTCCTAAGTTTACAATTTGATGTATTTTTTATGTTTTAAGTCGAGCTGAGAATGTCGGATACTATAATAAATGTCAACCTATCGAATACCAACAATAACTTTTCTAGATTTATCCATATTTATGTTTCCGATTACTTATTAGCCCACCCTCGTATATATTTATCTGATAAGGAATACCAATAGTTAAAAGTTGTTAAATACCACTGTAGATTTAGATTTTCTGTTGATAAATTCGATCTATATTTATATGCTTTTAGTTGAGCTGAGAATGTCAGATACTATAATATATGTCAATCCATAAAATACCAACAATTCAACAGGAAAACCCTAAATATAGATTTATGCTAGTTTACGGGCGTCGATCTCGGAAGCTTCTCCATCGTAGCTATCGATGCTGCGGGGACTGATGTTCTCGATGCTGCTGCGGAACGAGTTAAGCCGGGGAGTACGTGTGATTCCCCGCAGTCCCTTGGGGGAGGGGGCATCCCCGTCGCCGTCTGGCGCAGCTTGACGACGGCGTTTCCAAATCTTCTGCGCCACGTAGTAAACGCCCAGCAGCATGGGCACCACCATCAGAGGCTGGCAGGCCAGTCGGAGAACCATCAGGAAGCTCGTCATCATCAGACTGATCATTCTCTCTGTAAAAATGCCATGTAGTACTCCCAATTTGGATCTGGACATGGGGCTTACCTTCTAGTAGCCACACTGTGCTCACTATGCTGTAGATGACAGTGGAAACTGCCTGTAGAAGCGCATAGATCATGTCTGATGTTTGTCTAGGTATGAGGAAAACCTAATGATATCTGGTATATATTGGATAGGATTGTGCCTGGTTTAGTTTCAGTTAAAATTTCAACTGATTTTCATTGAGCAGCCCGAGTTTTTTCAGGCTTGCTTGGTTATTATAAATGAGTACTTCTCTCTAATCGTTCCTTTCAGAAGAATATGCTTTGTACAAGGTGTTTAATAGGTCACTTCTCCTGCCATTGGGAAAGGGAATGACCCTTAACTTATATGACGAATTGAATAAAACCCACATAAGATAGTATGAAATCGGAGTAATTAACCCGATTGGCATAATCCTAGCTGTAAGAGCTGTATGAATTCCCGAATACATGAAATTAAAATAAACCCTGTAAGATATAGATAAACTTTACTAATCTTCTATTACTTACCTTTTATTTGAACATTGCATAATTTTATTCTGATCCCCTCTAATCCCCTTAAACATTGTCTTTTAAATCAAATATGAAATTGAATAAGTTTTATCAAAAGTCGAATTCGTTGGGGTTCTAGGAATAAATAATAAAAAATAATAACAAAATACTGAATAGCTTTGCAGCGAAAAATATACTTTTTATTAAACAAAATAGTCGTCGGTTTTTCTTCTCTTTTCTTTTGTTTTGTTTTTTCTTCTTTGCTTTCTTTCTTCATCGCAAATAAAGTTTTGTTTGTAGGAACAGCGCAATAATAAATTAAAACTTAAAACGAAAATTTGTTTTGCTTTTTGTTTTGTTTTTGTTTTGTTTTTTCAAAAATGTTAATTCTATATATAATAGACGTAAAATTAAAGTTTATAACAAAAATAATTTAATGAGATAATAAATCAAGGGCGCAGACTTCAAAAATTTCATTGAAAGAAGGCAGCAGAACTTGGATTATACCACACAAATCCAAATCCAAAGGCCGTCCACTTAAAGTTGGTCAACTCTCACAGCGTTTCGTTCGTAAGTATATAAAACAAAAGAATTCTCGAACTTCCTCCTTCTTCTCTTCTCCTCTCTTCTCTTTTCAATTTCTCCTTCTCTTCTATCGCATTTTGACATTAAAAATACAAATTTGCAATTAGTTTCTTTCTTTTGTATTTCTCTCTTAATAGTTTTAAAATTGTTCATCAACTCAAAATTATCGCGCAAGTTTCGGTTTTGGATGCCAGAAAAATATGTGCTATGGCTATGATGTGTGTTGTAATTGGAAAAGTGGCAACTGGGATATTTAAAGATCAAAAATTAAAAAAAAATAAAAATTAAAAAAAATAATAAATTCCCTTTTGATATCCTTCACTGTTTTGTTTACCCTGAAGTTTCGTTCTTCTTGATCTAAGGTGGAATGACTACGTTTAAAGGGAGCTATATAGAGAGCTCCAGTTAAATAATGTTTTGGGTACAGTCTGCCATGAAAAATTATAAAATGTTCATCGTGTTGTCTCTGATATAGTCGACAGATATCGGCTAATGCCAGTTGGAAACTGTGTCTGTGTAAATTAGCTGATGCCAGGAAGGAAACGTCTTATGCTTAGTACGGACATTCATCGTATCATCATCGTTATGTAAACTTGTAGGAGAAGAAGTAGAAGAAGAAGAGGAGGAAGAAAGCAGGAGGAGGCCACAACCCATAGGAGGTTGTGGCCTCCTCTTGCTTTCTTCCTCCTCTTCTTCTTCTACTTCTCCTTCTTCTCCTCCTTCTTCTACAACTTGTCGCGTGTGTTGCTTATTATTTTCATAAAGTATAATAATCTCAAATTTGCCGTCTCATTAGCTGATGATGCGAGGATGAATCGGACGCAGTCGACGACTGTTGCTGATGTTGTTGATGTTGCTGATGTTGCTGATGTTGCTGTTGTTGTTATTGTTGCTGCTGCTGTTGACGTCAGGCATCCGCCACGTTGGGATTCATGACGACGGGCGTCACCACCATCATGTTGCCCGTTTTGGGCGTATAGACGCTGGCGTTGGGATCCAACGTGGACAGGCCGCCGCCTCCATTAACCGCATTGGAGGCAGCCACATGAAGCGCAGCAGCAACGCTGACGGGCACCATTTGTTGCTGCTGCTGTTGCTGCTGGGAGACGGGCACCTGTTGCTGGTGTTGCTGATGCTGCTGATGTTGTTGCTGCTGCTGATGATGCTGCTGATGTTGTTGATGCTGTTGATGTTGCTGCTGATGCTGTTGATGTTGTTGATGCTGCTGATGTTGCTGATGCTGCTGATGTTGCTGCTGATGCTGCTGATGTTGCTGCTGATGCTGCTGATGTTGTTGATGCTGCTGATGCTGCTGATACTCCTGGGCGGCGCTCAGGCTGAGCATGGGCGAGGAGGGGCCGGGACCGCCCGATTGCAGCGGAGGCGTGTCGTTCATGCGCAGCATGTTGCCGCTGGGTCCATGCGGACCCGTATTCAAGCACATCGGATCCGGCATCACAGCCAAGAGCTGTGCGATCTTCGCCTTGAGATCAATGACCTCGTTCTCCTTGCTGCGACAATGGCCTGAGGATATATTATAGATATAGTATAGTATTGATATAGCTTCCGGATAGACTTACTGTCGGATATCTCAAGCTGACGCTTGGCCGCGCCCAGCGCTGAGAACAAGTCCAGTTTGACCCGCGTCTCGGCCGACAGATTCTTCTCCAAGGTGCTGGCCTTCTCCTGCAGATTGGTGAGCGCGTTCATCAGCACCTCAGCGTCCGCCTGCGTGGACTCGCGACTTCGCACCTTCACCTCCAGCATGCGGTACTAATCAAATTTAATTGAAATGTAAAGCGGTTTAATTAATATTTTATTTTTTATCTGCTCACCTCCTGCTCGTATTTGCGACCGTGATCCACGGCCAGCTGCTTGGCCTCGTCCGTCTGCTTGAGCTCGCTGCGCACACGCTTCAGCTCCTCGTCCATCTGCTGGCGTCGCTGCTTGCACTGGGCGCTGCATTCGGGGCGTGCCGCCTTCTCCTCGGCCGTCTTGCGCGCCTTCTTCTCGTTGGCCAGCTGGGCGTCCAGGGATTGCTTCTGGCGTCGCTCCTCGTTCAGCCGTCGGTCCATCGTCTGCAGACTGAGCATGTCCGCATGCCGGCCGTTGTTCAGCTCCTGGATGCGCTTCTCCAGCTCATCGCACTCCTTCTGCTTGGCCTGCAGGCTGGACTTGCTCGTCAGATTGACGTCCAGCTTCTGGCGCAGCTCGTTCTCGATTTGCTTCATGTGGCTAATCTCGGTGCGGTATTTCTTCACATCCGCCTCCAGCTTGAGGCAAGTCTCGCAGATCTTGGACACCACTTTGCTGGCGATCTGCGAAATGGCATTGCTCGATGTGGAGCTGGCCGTCGAGGACACGGAGCTGGCATCGTTGTTGTTGTTGTTGTTGTTGTTGTTGCTATTGCTATGTGCAGCATTATCCTTATGGTGTTGCAACTGCGCCTGTTGCTGTTGGCTGTGATTGTCTTTGGCTGCGTTCTCCTTCTTGTTGCGATTGCGGCGACCTGCAGAGAGAATACAGAATAAGTTAATCAAATATTTCAAGCATAGTTTCCTCTAGCTGTTGGCTTACTTTTCGGCGCCTTTTCAAGCTGTGGCAGTGTCTCAGCCGCCGCCGTCTCCTCCGCCTCGTACTGCAAGACGTTGCCATTGCTGACAGCATTGTGCGTCTTTTTATCTGCAATTATTATTATTATATTATATATATTATTATATATTTATTATAGTATTTTTCACCATGCTTATCCTTTGCTCCGTGTTGCTGTTGTTGTTGATAGCTGCTATTGCCGCTATCCCAGTCTGACTTCTCCTTACTGCTATTACAAGTTGCTGCTGCAACTGTGGCATTGCCATCGGCTTGTTGATAGCTGCCGCTGCTGCTGCTGTTTTTAGCGGCATGACGGGAATTGTTGTGCTCAGCTTCAGTTGCATCGCTCTTGTTGCGATGCTTCTCCTTGTCCATGCTGCGGCGATGATTCCTTGAGCCGGCGCCTCCCGCATGTCCATTCGAAGTTGCTGCCGCTGCCGCTGCTGCTGCTGAGCTGCTTGCCACATTTGATTGCTTGGCTGTTGCTGCAGCTGTCGTTGAGGCTGCTGTTGCAGCAGCAGCAACGGTTGTCGCTGTGCTGCTGCTGCTGCTGTTTTCACTGGCATTGTTGTCCTTGTTGCTGCTGCTGCTGCCGTTGCTGCTGTTGTTGTTATTATTACTGTTGCTATTATTATTGTTGTGATGATGATGATTGTGATGGGAACTATTACTACTGCTGCTGCTGCTGTGATGATGATGATCATGATGATTTTGTGCTTGCGTCGCTGTTGCCAAAACGCCATTGGCCTGATTCGCTGCCGCTGCAGCCACCAGCGATATCGGCGTCCCAGTGCTGCCATTGGCCATAACTGCTGTCGCTGGCACCACAGCAGTTGCAGTTGCAGTTGCCGTTGCTGCTGCCGCAGTTGCCGCCTGCGTCTGTGCCTCATCGCTGGCCGCTTCTGCGGGCAGCGCCTGCTGCAGCAGCTGCATGTAAAACTCGTTCTCCTTGGCCACCTCGCGCTGCTTCCTCTGCCGCATGCGATAGCCCACGTAGCTCTTGAAGCCAAACCCAAGCGTAACCACCGGATAGCCAATGCTGAAAAGCAAACAGAATTAGTCCAAGATGCTCGATTAGTGGATCGATTCGATTCGATTCTTACCAGTGCGCTGCGAATGGGCGGCAAAGATCCAAATGCGGTATATGACGGCTGTCCTTCCATCGTATGCCCACCTCCAAGTAGACGAATAACATCCAGAGTATTATGGTTGGAAGGCAGATGCCTTTATCTGTGGATTAACAAATGATTTTATTTATATATGCCACACAGGTTAGATGAAAGGTCGTTAATGTCGGTAAAAGATAAAGCAGTTCTGGTTCTTAGACCGATAAAGATACTCGAGTTCATCTGGCACATTCGTATAGTCTATTAGATTATAATAGACCTCTTAGGTCGTAATACTACATTCCTATTTAATAATAATAATAGAAATTTTAACAAACTACTTTTGAACAAATGTTTTACCGATATTACCTTATCGAAAGCCTTTAGTTTATGGCAGAGTCTAGAATTTCATCTACTTGAGTTGTTAATACTTGCAGAAGTTTATGCCGAAAGTGAAATAATATTTGATTTGAAAACGAAATTCAGTGAAAATTCTCCAATAATTTTACATGTTCTTCCTCTCCCAAGTATATTTATCTTAGCACAACTTTTATTTTCATATGGGGTTATTGAAAACAAGATGTTTACGAAACAAAGCTATTAAATTTAATTGATTCAACTTTGTTTTATCAGTTGCTGTGTAACTTCAGGTTTTAATAACTAATTGAAAACTGAAATCAAGGCCTCGCATTTAATCAACAAATAAGTTAAAAGTAATTGGTCTGGAGTGCTTTGCATGGCAATAAATCTGGAATAATTAAATTCCAAATGCTGATAAGCCTAAATAATTTTTGAATGAGATGCCTATTAGTAGTGCCACATGTTGTTCTTTTCGTAAAATGCCTATAAGATTGTTTATTTATTGGCCACAAGAGATTTTGAAGCGCTCTCCATACAAAATCGTTTTATTCAAAAGCTTGATAATATTAGCCAGAGCTAGCAAACAACTCTCAATCGTTTTATTCGTTGCGATCTACTATATTTATTACGATATATATCTAGCATCAAATCTAAGCTCTTTTCGAGTTCGTCTACTGCAGTTCTTAACTGATCTACAATAGTTATGGCTTATCTGGTCTGGAGGACGCACCTGTATGCCACACGTACTGCACCCAGACGTAGGTGCTGGCCGCAAAGAGGAGCCAGTGCACGGGTATGAAGAACAGACACACCAGATCCGACGTGATTGCGATGCACACAAATAGCACGGAAAATGCCTGCGAATGGAATCGAAAGTTAATCCGGATTAACTTGAATATAGGAATAATTGTAATGGCAGCACTTACAAGTCCTTTGTACTTGAAGGAATCATGTACAGAGCGAAGCAGCAACCAGAATGGCCACAGGAATTCAAATCGGAACATGAACATAAAGTCAGCTATCATCACAATGGCCCAGAGTACCAGAAATTTGACGTATAAAACAGTTGTGCTGCAATTGACAATAAATCAATATAATTAAAAACGTTTATAAACAAAATATTACACAAAATTCAGCAATTTATTCAAACGCCACATAAATTTGTGTTTGCATAATTTAACAACTACAATGCAAAATTAAAAATTAAAATAAAAAAGTAAACAAACAAATCGAATGCGTAATAAAACCAGAAAGAGCGCCAAATATATGTATACATATAGTACTATATACACGTTAAATGTGTCCAAGTTTGTGCACATGTGTATGACAAATTCCTAAATCGCTATAGCGATATAGAGATAGACATATTTGTTATTAGATACTGTACTTAAAAAAACACAAGAGGATGTATTAAGATAGAGCAAATAGGACATCTGTGTTCTAATATGTGTATTTAAATTAAGAATAGAATAAAGTGTATTATAATGCAGTTAATAAAATGTCTTTTATTTAATTTCGAATTCATTCATTTCAAATAAATTCATTCAAATAAATGAATGTCTAATATGCCACTTTGAATGCATTCATGCAAACTCAAATTGTCAATTTTGCTGCTTTCATGCATTCATGCAATGTTAATGTTAATGTTAATATTGCAATGTTAATGTTAAGCCCAATGTGCACTCACCTGCCGTACATGCCCTCTGTGATTTTGTTCCGTTTCATGGGGCGCCGCAATTTGCCGCAGTCCGCGTTGCGTCTCTTCATTTTGTTGTTGTTGTTGTTGTTGCAACGCTCTTATCGCAATAATTCGATTAAACAATAACTTGTTGTTTTATTGGATTATCCTGGCTGTGTGTGTGTGTGTGTGTGACACTTTCGCCTGTTAATTTAATTAATTAATTGTTCGTTCTTGAGCTCTCACTAATCACTAATTAATTATATGTACGGAGAGATCTGCTGACACTTATGATACGTATGTGTGTTTGTATGTATTGGTGTTTATGCCGCTGGAGGTCCTGTTATCTTTGCTTCCAGTTGTTGTTGTTCTTGTTGTAGTTGTTGTTGTAGTTGTTGTTGCTGTTGACTTGGTCGACATCGATATGGCTGAAGTCGGCGCGTCATTTCATTGCATCTCACGCGTATGCAAAATTCACCTCCCGCTAAGCCGGCTTCTCATATTTTAACTGTAAATATACACACATACAAACTCAATGTAGACACGCACATACGCACATACATACATATTTATTTTAAAACTATTTTCTCAACTTCACATTTGCGATTTCGTCTACGTCGCCTAATATTTGTTGTTCTTGTTGTTGTTGTTGTTGTTGTTGTTGTGTAGGCGTTGCAATTGGTTTTGCAATGCGGTCAAACTATTTAGTTTATAAAAAGAATCGCTCGCAACCGAATTAAAGTGTTTTAAGTTCAATTGGATTAAAAACAGATCGCATCAGCCACAATGTGGGAGAGCTTTTTCATACGAACATGTTAAGTAACATTTACTGCTAAGTAACAGTAACAGCTGGTCAATCGGTTATCGATATGCAGTTCACTTAACAGAACTGATGTTCAACTAATTCGAAAACAATGGATGTATTCACCAGGTTATTGGCTGCGTTCACGGCCGTTGCGCTCCATGGAGCGATAACTCGATAAATTTTTACATTTTCAAATTTAAACAGCTGTGTTCGCTGCATGGAGCGATAATTTTATCCAATGGAGCGCAAAAATTTTATGCTACATGCGCTCCACGAGATTTTACAGTTATGCCACATTTAGGGTTGCAATTGTGCAAAATAATCGTTATCGGTTAATCGCTCCATAGAGCGCAACGTCCGTGAACGCAGCCATTGATCCATGGATCAATAATCCGATAACGCATAAGTTGGTAATAATTACAAGGAAAATGTAAATAATTGCTTAAATAAATATTGAATATTAAAAACTATAAAATTTTAGATATATATATTTGACAACTATATTGTAAAGGTATTTCCTTTGCGACTTGCAACAGTTTTAGATGCACAGTTTACGATATGAAATCCCTATTAATAACATCGATAGTGCAACGATATTATTCCAACACCAATTCAGGAAGCTGGTGGATTCCAAAAGGATTTTAGATGTAAGGATAAAAGGAATCCAATTAAATGGTTCGGTTTTAAATAAAGAAAATAATTCGATAACTGCAGGATCGTACGTGAGTTATCGTTGTATCGCTCGAATGAGAAAAAGCGATAACCGATAGCTGTTTCAACATGTGGATGCTGCCCGGTAAGATGAATGTTTGTGTTGCTTTTCACCCATACAGAGACACACACACACACAGACATAGCACATTTACAGACTGGAAGAGACTGCGTCTGCGCTTTGGACACTCGGGTGGACGGAAGCGGAAATCGGTATGAACATTTCAAGGAAGCTGCTGCTGCTGTTGTTGTTGTTGCTGTTGCCAGAGAAGGCAATCAAGCCACTATTATCCTTGCGCATTTGTGTGTGTGTGTAAGTATGTATACATACATACATACATGCAAGCAGTAACATTTATAAATAGCATCCATTGTGGAATGCATCCAACGAGATGAAGAATTGATGGCTACGGTAACAGAAGCTCAGCTTACGATTGGCATATGATTACATACACACAAACATACATTCATACATTTGTATGTTTGTAGGCATAGAAGTAAATGGCTTTGCATACAAAATTGTACATACATACATAAAGAATATTAAACTTTTAATTTAAAATATACAAACCATTGCAATTAAATTAAATTAAATGTATTTAAGTCAAACACTCATACATCTAAATATATGTATGTGCATATATACACATTAAAAAAATGTGGGTATATTTTGCACAGTGTGTATGGAAAATATATTGAGTAAAATATTTATTTTAAGCGGGATATGATGCGCTTACTGCACACACACACACACAGTACAAACATACATACAATTCTATATAGGTGACCGGCAAGCAAACCAAATTCCAACGCATTCAAAAATTCGAGAAATTTTACTTGGAAAAAATTGTGGATAAACAAAACATTTGTCTGCACTTTGCATTTACATACATATGCATAAATTCATGCATATACATATGCATGTATGTATGTAGGCAGCACAACAACAACAACGGCGCTTGCACTGAGAGAAAAGTGAAAAGTTGTTTAAAACAAATTGTGGTTGGAGCCTGGCTGCTGGATGGCAATAGGGGTTGATGAGCTGGGGGGGATGAGTGGCGGAACAGGATCCACACGACTGCGGACGGCAGACGAAAAGCAGAAAGCAACAAGAGAAACCAAAGCAAAGAGCAAGGGAGAGAGAGAGAGAGAGCAAGAGAGCGCGCGTTCAGGAAACGAAAACGAAATAAGGATGCGTTGCTGCTGCTGCTGCTCCTGGATGTTGCGTCGTCGTCGACGTCGACGTCAGCGTTAGCGGTTACGTTGCCTTTTCGTATTACATTTATACACACACACACACACGCATATAAACAGTTGCACACACACACACATTTGCATGCATGCCAGCGTATTATGCATGTGTGTGTGTGTGGGGTTTGTTGGCGGCTGTCCCTATGTATTTATGTATTTTTCACACTCTGCACACACGCGCGCACTTCTCGAATATACATATATATGTATGTATATATATTCAAATACACACACACACATGCACACTGCTACATGCATAGACATGTTTTATTTGCCTATTGTCAAAAAATTCAACACTTTACGGCTTTTGCATTTCAGCCTTAGCTTTTGGCCACATTAAATAGAGCGAACAGCGCCGTTGGCATTAAATATCAGCACTTTTTTTATGGATTTGTGTGAAATTTGCACATTTCCCACAACAGCTATTGGTATTCATGTACTTCTAACCACACATGCATACATATTTATCCATGCACATGTGTGCGTGCGCCTGCATGTGTGTGTGTGTGAATCTTTGGCACAGAGAAACCAAAAATTTTCTTTGCAACTTGACAGCGCGCTGTTTGGTATTTCGCACTTTGGGCTGGCTTGTTTTGTCCGTGGAGTGCAGCACTATTTGTTAATACTTATATTAGTAAATGGCTTTAATCGTTATTTTACCGAATCGAAAATTCACGCTCTAAAATGACGCGCACACACACATGCATCTGCGAAGACTTTATATTTATGAAAAATACCAACTGAAATGTTACTTAACATAACAGCAACAGCGACGATAACAGAGCTGTTACCCGCTCGGTTGCCACAGTGACCGCAATTGTGCCTAAAGTGGTTTTATTTTCCAGTTGGAATTGGTTCTTTTTTCCTATTGAGCAATTTGTTTTTCAAATTTTACTATATACATATATATATTCACAAATTTGTTTGAATTAGACGATTTGAGGGTTTTTAATTTTAAAAAAGAAGAACGCAGTTTTTTTTTGGCAGTGAATGCTGATAATTATCGATAACATGATTATCGATTCAATGGCAATGTTTGAGTTTGAATGTCAAATGGAAACACAAATTCGTAATAATTTGTAAGTATTATATTTATTCATAAATAGCAAACCCACTTTTATTGGTTTAATTTGGAAGTGACAGATATTTAAAAAAGTTTTAACGTAAATATTTATGAATCGAGAAAAATATAGCGCTTTTAGCGACTCTATACCCCATTTATCAGTTCAACGTTTCAGCCAGTGCTAAGAAGCCCATATACTAGAGCTGGGTTCGATCGTTAATTATGTAGAATCGATCTTTTCGATCGATTCACGTCTAAAAATCGAGTTAATAGAAAAAAATTCAATATATTTCAAAAAACAAGCAAAATTGACTAAGAACGAAGCAGATCCGTCGGGTGGAAGATTTCAGTCGGAAGTAATCTACAGTAGCACCCCTGAATTTCACCAAAAATCGCAAAATGACATTACGTGCAAAAATCGATTTAAAAAAAAAAGTATTTATCAGAAGGAGTCGATTAAATCTAATCGAATTCAAGCCCAGCTCTACCATATACCCCTCATATCATGTGATAAAATACAGCGATATATTTGAATTTTTGCTTTAATAGTATGATAATATTTTCATATTAATATGGTACATTATTATACGTGTACTTATGATCTGCGCATATGAAACAATTTATAGTAGTTTAAATATCAGGCTTAAAATTATATACATAACAAAATTATAAAACATTTTCAAGCGTGCTTCTTTCACTCTCTCTCTCTCTCTGTATCGGTCAACTGTCGTCCATATCTGATTAATCTAGAATTATTTGCTACACTTTTGTTCCTTTTGCGCCGTTCACAACTGTTTTAACTGCTCTGCTCAGAGTTTGAAAATTAGAGGCTTGTATCCAAGACTTTGCCCCATTTGTTGCGTTCCAGAAGGGATTGAATGAATAAAATTGGATACAATAGCTTGAAATTAGTGACTTTTTGTTCTTCAAATAAAATTATACTTTCCAGACTTAGCCTAGTTAGAATGGTGCAGACAGACTAAACAAATGCGTAATCTCAAGCCAAAAAAATTGAATCTTCGCATTCCACTTGATCATATATATAAATTACACTTTCCTCAACTAACATAGATCGTCTTATTGTTGCACGTTTGCTATTATGAGTCCTCCTTGATCTCCGGCTCCACGTTGTCCGCCGTTTCTGCCACCTCCTCCATGGGTGCATCCTGAACCGGAGCCGGCAATATTTCGGACGGATCCTCGCAAGCTTGCCGCACGGGTTCTATCACTGGTTCGGGCTCGGCCTGTGCCGGCGTTGTTGGAGGCGGCAACTCGTCGTAGAGGGGCGTGCAGACGGGCGAGGGAGGCGCTTTTGGTTTGGCAGCCTCGTGACTCTGCTGCACAAATGGTTTGGCAAACGGCTCCTCCGCTTCGCTGGCTGGCGGCGTGCTCTTTGCAACAATCTCTGCCTCCGCTGAGGCATGTGGGGCATCATTGCCCATAGGATCAGCTGCATCGGCTGCAGCATTATTATTGGCAGCAGCAGCTAATTTGGCCGCCTGTTCCGCCTCCATTTTCGCATCGTATTCCTGCAGCTCGCGATCCCAATCCTCCTCGGTGTCCACCACGGCGGCATTCGAGGAGCGCCGCTTTGTCGCCTGCTTGCCAGCCGATTCCTCCGGCTGCTTCTCATCCGTGGAGCTGGTCGAGTGGCGATTGCTGTCGTCGC
Source organism: Hypselothyrea guttata (assembly GCA_035045125.1). Classification (NCBI taxonomy): domain Eukaryota; kingdom Metazoa; phylum Arthropoda; class Insecta; order Diptera; family Drosophilidae; genus Hypselothyrea; species Hypselothyrea guttata. The sequence goes on from JAWNNJ010001637.1 coordinate 800,176, forward strand.
GTGAGCCGCGTCTGTTGCTGTTGCTTGGGCCGCGTTCGCGCTCCTCGCTGCGCTGTCCACTGCGTCCACGGCGGCCACGTCGATCGTCGCCATCTCGCTCGCCTCGGAATCGGTTGCCAGGGCCACCTGGGCCGCCTCCTCCTCCGCCTCCGCGTCGCTTGAAGCTCTTGCCGTTCTCATCCTCATCGTCACTCCAACGACCACCGCGTCCTCCGCTCATGCCACGATTTCCTCCTCCGTCTCCTCTTCCATTACCGCCTCCACCGCTGCCACGTCCGCGCTGGTTGTCATTAAATGGATTTCGCGGATTAAAGAAGCCTACAAAACAAAAAACAAATCAACATTTAGTTATTTATTAACCATATCTTTATAGATGACAATTAACCTGGTCCCTGCTGCCTGCCACCTGGACCGCCGCCTCCTCCTCCCCCTTGGTTACGCATGAACATTGGACCCACACCATTGCCAGGTCCCGGTCCCGATCCCGGCCCACCCGGACCACCCATACGCTGATTAAATGCCGCCGGAGGAGGTATGCGCATTTGCATCAGACTCGTTGGCTGATTGAAGCGATTCGGGTTCATATTGGGCTGGAAGAAATCACCGCCGCCACTGTTGTTGCCACCATTGTGGCTGCCACCGCGTGGCCCTCCAGGTCCCATGTTTCTTGGTCCTCCGCCCGAGCGATTGTCAAAGTCTGGAAATTCAAATGGATCATCGTTCTTGAATGGAAAACTTCTCTCTTGCTTCTTGCTCCACGTACCTCCAGCACCCATGAACTCTGGACGTGGTGGCATGCCTCCATGCTCCATACTGTTGAGATTAAGCCGAGCGCGTGCCTCGTTGAAGGCGCCACCAAGTGAAGGCGGGCCACCCCCGCCTCCTCCTCCGTTTTCGTTGCGCCAGCGTTCCGGCACCTCAGCAACGTCGTCGCGCCCTCCCCAGCGCGTACCTCCGCCGCCTTGACCACGGGATCGCTGAAACAGCTCGTTAGCTGCAGCTGCAACGGCTGCCTCCACATTGCCCGGCTGCCCAGCGCCTCCGGGGAATATCGGTGGCGGCTGGTTGAAGTTGGGCGGCTGCTGCGACTGTGGCGCATCCTCCAGCTCCATTTCGATGTCCATCTGATCGTCGCTTACACTGCCGGCACCAGAGCCGCCCGACGGCGGCATAGCCACCATGGATGGAGGAGGGAATTGTGCACCCGGCGGCAGACCCAGCGGATGTGGTGGTGGACCAGCAATGCCGGGGAAGCCAGGCGGTATCATGTTCGGAGGCATCATCATGGGCGGCGGCATGCCCGCCACCATATTGGGAGGCATGCCGATGCCGCCCATGGGATGGGTTATAGGTCCAATGGGACCCATCATGCGCTGCGGTGGCGGCGCCATGGGGAACTGGCCCGGCACCATGCCCATTAATGCGGGCGGAGGTGCCCCAGGACCGCCGTGTGGCGCTGTTGCCACCGGTGGCGGTTGCGTCGTATCAATGCCAAATATCAAATTCGGCGGCGCCACGGATGCAGCATTCAGGTCTCCAGCCTTCGAATCTTTGATATTCTTGCCCTGATTAATCTTCTGTTTCATCCAGGGGGGCATGGTGTCTTCGTCGAACATGCCGCCCTCCTCTAGGCTGTCGAAATCGGTGTCGGAATTAAGTTTGTTCCACGGCACGTAGGTGACACCAAGATCCAAGTCCCAGAAGTCCTTCCACTCCTTGCTCTTGACACCCTTGCCGGCTGCCCAGGATATGGTAATGGCCCGACCCTGCAGCTTGTGGCTCTTCAGCGCCTGCATCGCCTTGTGCGCGTCCTGGCGACGGTTCATCACGATAAAGGCGCAGCCCCTCGGCACGATCAGATCGATGCTCACTATATCGCCGTACTCGCCAAACGTGTCCGACAATTCCTCCTGGTACACCAGCTTCGAGAGATGTCCCACCCACAGCGTGGTGCTGCAAACTGCAAGCACAAAAAAATAAATAAATTAATAACATTAAGAAGCCCTAGCTTTAAATAATTAAATAGTACATCTTTTGGAATACTAAATTAAATTATATTATATTAATATAGAAGACTAGAATTCCGCTTCCGCTGGCTCTAAATTGACGTGTGGATATAAGAAATCATCGACACATGATTTAATCGGGTTCCGGTTCGAGTATTTCTGAATTTATATAAATGTTTATTTTGAACCATATTTATTGCAAAATAATATCCATAAAATGGATAAAAAGATGGTTTATATATGTATGTTATAGCCGGAAGTAAACTCCACAAGATACATATAACATATATATTCTTAATCTGAATGACGAGCTGACTCCGTCAGTCCGTCTGTATGAAGAGCTATGAACGTTAAATGCCACGCCCAATTTACGTCTGGCTCATTCCGCTGCAACCGGGTTATAAGATACAATAACCCCATTTTACTATATCAATGGGTACAGGGTATAAAAATCCCTACTTCCCAACTCCGTATGATATTTAAAAGTCGGCCGATTGTAGCTTTACCGAACTTTATATCATGCGACGTGTAACATTAATTTAAATATATATAGTTTGTTTTTAACAATACCAATAACTACTAAGCTTAGAGAAAATATGTGAACCAAGTTTGGTGATTATTATGCGAGGTTTGGTTTAAAGTAGAACACATATTGATTTTAAATTAAGTTTAAAACGATGGTCGACATGAAAATTCGATAAGATTTGAGACTGAGATCAGAGTTATTAATACGATAATGATATTTAAAACCATAGGGTTGAAAAGTAACATTAAAATGATAATTTTCAAAGTTACACTTTGGCCCTATGATTTTTTAAATAAAACTGTATGAAAGTTGTGTCGAAAGGGGCGTTTGAAAAACTCTAACTCAAAAAACCTTTGCTTTTGTCATGCTTATTGTTACATATTTCTTATTTACTGAACAAAATTATACCAGTTCATAGTGACATTTTGTAGATTGGATTCAAGAATACTAAAATATGTGCTCATTCTATTGCAAAAATTCAGGTTTAATTTGATTGAATTTGATCTTTTTTCTTTTACATAATTATTCTAAACTTGTTAAGGAGTATTATCAGTTGTTATACTATTTTCAAATGTAAAATATAGGGACGGGGCAGGTCAGTGGGACGGAGGCTACAGTCGGACGTAACCGACCCTTTACTTTGATTATATGTACATACAAACACAATCAGACGCACACACACTAAGCTACCTGCGTATGGAAGGCACACCACCCCCCCTCTGCCTAGTGCGGCAAATTGTCCGTTCCATATTTTCGCTGTTTCTTATCCGAAATAATATACCAAATTACAAATCAATAGCTTCAAAACTGTGGCTACAGCAGCTTTTTGCGGTTTGCGGGGGAAGGGGGGGAGGTATCCAAAATCTAAAACAAACTCGTGCTGCTTACTAAATAGGGGAACCTGAATCGCGAATATGGTGTCTCTAGCTCTTATAGTTGCTGAGATCTAGGTGTTCATACAGACAGACAGACGGACATGGCTATATCGACTCGGCTTGTCGTCCTGATCAAGAATATATATACTTTGTGGAGTCTGCCACGCCTCCATCTGGGTGTTACATACATTTCCTCTTTGCACTAAACTAATAGACCCTTTTTACTTTTTTAAAGTAAAGGGTCTAAAAATAGACGAAAAGAACACTTAATTTTTACTTCCACATAACAGGAAGTATTCTTCTAAAACATAAGGACTATACATAACTTTAAAAATATATCAGGGGCAGATAAAGATTTGGATATTAATATGAGAATCAAATGATTAAATGTGTAAAGATTGAATATATTGCCAAAAACTTTGCTCAATAACGCGTGGGGGATGGTCAAGTGGGTTTTAAACTAATGCCAGATAGTAAGAATCGTGTTCGGGTGATTAATAATCGAGAACCACAAGGGTTAACACCAAAACAACAACTACAAAACACACGCACGTCAACAGAGCCAAGCGAGAGCTGCAGAGAACAAGAAGATAGACTATTAGCATTATTTGAGAAAAAAAAGGATAGCAGGAGTTTAGCTGAGGGAATACAGGGATTAGGCAGTTATAGTTACCACTCAGATGATCCTTCTTGATGTCCGGCAGGCCCTTCTTTCTGCGCTCACGCTCGTGCTCACGATCCCGCTCCTTGTCACGCGTGCTGCGCTCCATGCGATCACGATCACGATCACGCGATCCCCGCCTTCTGCTGGAGCGTGGCGAACGGCTGCGAGAGCGCGAACTACGCCGGCGACTTGCACGATCGCGATCATTGTTGTTGTTGTTGCCTCCGCCTCCTCCGCCGCCGCCGCCACGCCCCCCACGGGGCGATCGACTGCGGCTGCTGCGTCGACTGCGCTTGTATCTATCCCGATCCGGTGTGGGACTTCGGGAGTCGGCGCCATCCAGATTGATGACCTGATCGTTTGAGGATTTGCAAGAAATTCAAGAGTGATGTGATATCAAAGTTAACATTTTAAGCATAAAACAAATAATGCGGCTAGGATATGGGATAAAATGGGATGGGATATATGAGTTGGGAAAATGGAAATGGGAAGCAGGATATTGGATTGGATGGGATTGGATTTGTTGGTAGTTCTACAAATAATACGTATAGATGGATATATCTTTTTGTTACAACTGCATTCTTGGCGTGTTGTTGACGTGTGGTTTTTGTTTTCGATCGATCGACGACTCTTTACTATTTGTTTTTGGCATTTCATTCGGAATTTTTCTTATCGAGCAATAGTTTTTGCAAGGGAATTGACTTGAAATGTTTTTGGTGGTTTTTACATATTTGAAGGAACTTACCAAAAGTTGTTATAGCGGGGCATCGGGTTTGGCATCCGCCTGTATAGCATATGAACCTTACCTTGGGCCATTTCATTTACCATATTATTTACTTGAATGTATTCAATAAGCATAAGATGCAATATGCAAATTCAAATTCAAATTCAGATTTCCAATTGTAATTTAACTAATTTGTATATCTCAGCATATGATATGATATTAAATTTATATAAATTTTGAATTGTATTCAGATTCTTTAGCCTTAGATACCCATTACACATTTTAAATTATAGTTAATATCTGTTCTCAGTGTATTTTCGCCCCGATATAACAACATTTTGGGCACGCCTTGGCACCTTGCAAAAGTGAAAATTCATCAGGTAATTTTCCATTTGCCTAGAACAAGCACAAGATTGCAGATTCTACGGAAAAGCTTTCTCGTTGATTGCCTACAGCGTACTATGTAGATAGATAGATATATATAGAGTAAATTGGTATACCTCAATGGGCTGCTGCTCCGATATGAACTCCACATCCTTGCTCATGTCGGCCACATCGTTATGACTTAGTCCCATCCCGGCCAATCCCGGCGGCATTCCAGCTGAACCCTAAACGAAATAGAAATGCAAAGCGTATAGCATGGAGTAGATAAAAACGGGATTATCAAATCTTTACCTTCAGAACGTTTTGTAGTTGATGCTGCAGTGCATCCTCCTGGTAGCGATGCTTTTGGTTCTCCTCCTGCTGCTTGAACTTCTGGAAGTTCTGCAACGTTTGCAGTTGGCGTATCACATTGGGATCGTTCAGCAGCTGCTTTAAATTGTTGTTCTGTAACGTGAGCAGTTTGTGGCATATTAAAACCATGCAGTGAACAGATAGAAATCAAATAAAATATAAACTAAATACTAAATAAACAACTGAAACAACTGATGATGGGCAAAATACGAGTGTTTTTCTTTGCATACATCGATTAGATTGGATGAGCTTGTTGGCGAATCATCAGCCAGGCAATGATGATCATCGCCCATGGACATCATCATGTCGGGACCTTCGTCGTCCATCAGATCGCGCACATCGTAGTCCAGCTCTCGAGAGCTGCTGCCCCTGCCACATTTGTAATGATGCGACTTGCTGTCGAAGCGGCTCTTCGATCCGGAAGCCGAGCCAGCACTCAGATGCTGATGCTGCTGCTGCTGCCGCTTCATATAATGCTGCTCCAAATGCCGCCGACTTGAACTGGAGCACTTCTCATGCGCCAACTGTTGGCAGTTAGTAGTTGGCAAGACATGCACCGAGGCGAGAGTTACAGACATGATTAATGCAAATGCGAGAGTCTTACGTGCACAAAGACTGGCTATGCTTTAATCTAGGAGCCCACATAGCCAGTCTCTTTGGTATATATGCTTCCCTCTGACCACTCACCGATAGATCCGATACACCGCCCAGCTTGTCGTCTCCGGAGCCGCTCAGATCCAAATTGCCCATTCCGGAGGCGTTGAGCCCGTTGGCCGCATTGCCAACGCTGCCGATGTCTGCAAGATTGAGAATTCCGCTGCTGCTGCCGCTGGCTGATGGGCCGGCGTTGATGTTGGGCGGCAGCTGGTGGTAGATGGGATGATTGGGATCCGCCAGATCGAATATCGGCCCTATGACGTCCGACTTGAAGACCGCGTTCTTCTGCCACAAGTTGAGCACACGGACAATGCGGCCCTTGTCCTCCGGCGCACAGCGAAACAGATTGGCGAACGTCTCCGGCAGATTGCGCTGAAAGCGTGGCGCAAACACATCCTTGTCGGTGCCGTACTGATGCCGGGACTGGCGCACAATCGAATCAATGACGTACAATCCCGGCACCTTGTACTCCGGCTTGCACTTGAGTATAAACTTCTCCACGCTCTGCACGACGTGCTTATAGAACTTGATCGCACGCATCGCCGACTTTGTGATCGAGGCCATCTTCGCCTTGGATATGGGCGGCCGGCTGTCGTAGAGCCCGGAGAGCTGAGGGTGTGGAGCAAAGAGAGAGCGGGGGGGTTAAAAAGTGGCTTCAAATTGCAGGCACATTTGTACATTTGTGTACATTTGTAAATTACACAACTACAAATGGCGTATGTATGTAAGAACATGCTCTCTATGCATGCATGAGTGTGCATGTATGAGTGTGTATGTGTGTGTGGCGGCGGTCTCAACTTACCTCATTATTGAATGCAACGACCGTCTCCATGCTTAGTTTAATGCTCACACACTACACTCGCGATCCGATTTCAGATTTGCATGCTATTCCAAATAATATGAGAGCTTTAGCATATATTTTTCGGATTTTTCACCAAAACTTCTCGTATATTTTCACAAATTTTTCTTCGGATGGAAGCGTGAAAAAATGGCTGCCGATTGCAGGGCTGTTTATTGTGTGAATCGCCCTATCGATTATATCGATATACGCACACTGTTCGACTGTTGTTGCCAGATTGCTCAAATCTGAACATGAACGCCAGGGATGCAAGACACTCGGACACACAAATTATCGCTGGTTCGATGAAACAATCGTACTATCGAGAAATAGCTAGATATATTTTCATTAAAGTAATTTTTTTTTACGTGCGTTTTTATAATTTTTAAACTTTAATAAACAGCTGTTTGCTTTCAAAAATACTAAAAAGTCGTATCTTGAAATATGCGATTATTCTTCCACCCGCAGAGTTTATGGCAAACCATTTTGTGATGCATCACTTGGTATAAACATCGTATAAGATGAAAACAAAACAAAACAATCGATAGTCGGCCAAAGGTACGAAACAATCGATGCTATCGGTTGCCTGCCAGCACTAGTTAGAAAGCAAAACGAAAACTTGCGCATCTTCCAAAAATTGTTAATATTGATAAAATTGTAAATTATGCCTAGACGCCTCTAACCCAGCACGATGAGCGCCCACCACAGGCCCCTCGACGAGTCGGACGTGGTGCTGATTCGTACTATCCGCTCCACACCCTCCCTCTACGACCACAGGCACGGCGACTTTCGCCTCTCCCAACGCAAGGAGGAGGATTGGGCCAAAGTGGCAGAGACGCTGAACATTTCCTCCCCCGACGCCCGCCGCCGCTGGACGTGCCTGCGGGATCGCTACTCCCGGGAGCTGAAGCAGATGCGCCTGCATCCGGCCTCGGAGTTTGGGCGCAACGATTTCTTCCGCCAGATGGACTTCCTGCGAGAGTTCGTGCGCAAGCGACGGGAGCGCAGTAGGCGCGACGACACGCCCACACGCTGGCTTAAGACGGAGGTGCGCTGCTCCAAGATGGCCAAGGGGCCGCTGGAGCAGGAGCTGGACGAGTCGCAGGCGTACGAGGAGTGCGATCACAACTACGACGCCGATGCCAAGCTGGAGGTGCAGACCACGCAGTCCGAGAGCTACTCCGTGCTCGTGGAGGCGGATGACGGGGATGGCGATGCAGAGGGGGAGGGAGAGGCAGATGGTGATGCAGATGCAGATGGCGATGCAGATGGCCAGGATTCGTATGAGGAGTACATTGGCGATGCCGAGCCGGCTGACCACAAAGTGCTGCCCACGCTGCAACCCAGCCCGGCGCTGGTCACGGTGCATGGCGAGGGAGTGGCAGGAGTGGGGGCAACTATCCCTGCCACGGCGGATGCAGCGTCCTCAGAGGCGGCACACTCGCAGGCCGACATTGACTACGTGGTGTGCATGCCCAGCGTGCCCCTTCCTCCCCTGCCGCCCATCAAGCCGGAGGCGTCGCCCAGCTTCGAGTCGTTGTCGCAGGGGGCGGGCGGCATTAACGAGACTGAGGACGACTTCTTCTGCAAATCCGTGGCCGCCTATCTGCGACAGTTGTCGCGTCGGCACAAGATCAAGGCCAAGGTGGAGATGTATCAGATACTGGAGAAGTACATACTGCTGGAGGAGACGGCGGCGACGTCCGCAGCGACGTCGGCAGCGGGTCACAATGGTTAGGCAGGTTACATAGCAACATATGTATAGTTTTTAAATAAATTTTTATGCAGTACAAATATACAAAGTGACAGAGAAATGTATGAATCTTAAGCTTACTCCAAAACCCTCTCAGCAAAAGTCCTCGTTGATGATGTCCGCGTTGACCGCCAGGCCGCGCTCCTTCAGCGCCTTGGACACCAGGCGATGTTTCTCCTGCCGCTGCTCCTGCTCCCGCCGCTGCGCGTCCAGAATCTCATCCACCGAGATCTCCTTCAGCGGCAACTTCTGCTCCTTCTCTCGATCCTGCAAAGCAAGAGAATCGCACATTAGCTGCTGCCCCTTCCCTTACCTTTCCTCTTCTACTCACAATCTCACCCAGGAGCACCACGTTCTCGCCCCGTATGATGAAGACTCCCCGGGGAATGTCGCCGTACTCGTTGCCCACGTGTATCCGCTCGATGGTCCGCTGCAGCACCAGGTTGGCAAACTGATCCACCGACCGCAGGTATCCAATTAGCGTGCGTCCGTCCCTCAGCAGCACCATTAGCTTCTCTGAAAAAGCGGAGGAGGGTTGAGGGTGAGCAGGAAGGGAAAGGCGTTTGCCGGTTCACCTACTGTCCACTTCCTCCAGCAAGTGCGCTGTTCCGGCCAAAGGATTCAGATCGTCCATGTCGTGTCTATGTAGCGCTGTAGTTTTAATAGCTTTAATATTTTAATAGCTTAATTTAGCAATTTCTGCATCAATTTTGCAAAAAACCGCTTAGAACAACAAAATTATTATTTTGTGTGTATCGATAACGTGCAGTGCTGCCGTTTTAGCTAATTTGCGGCTAGAACTGGCATTTTTTTAGAATACTAATTTGAAAATGCCTATTGTCCCAAATGTAGCCTCTTCCAAGCAGATCAAGTAATTATTATAGCAAAATTGTTTAAATTTATGAGTCATGATTAACGGAAACTTATCAATTTTTAGTTGCAAAGTTGCATAAAAGCTTAAATAAAATTAAAAAAAAAAATTTGCTAAATTAGCAAAAGTACCAATCGATTTACATTTGCAAACATGAATGAACAGCGTACTAGTCTGCAGCGATAAATAAACAAACGTGGTTATCGATAACTTGGCTGCCAGTCGCCGGCATGTATGAAGCCAACAACAAAGAATAATTTCATATTTATTTGTTATATTAACAATAATAATAATAATAATAATATATAATATAATATTATTAATTAAAAGTAATAACAATATCTCAGCGTAAAACGCGAAGTTCCTATATTTCACTGTATTTGCTGAGCGGGACTAGAGCACAACACATCTAAAATGAAGTAAATAAAATGAAATAAACATATTATAAATGATATAAATATTAATAATATCAATTGCTTTTCGTAGACTCAGCGTGGACGGGCTTTTGGTATATTTTCCGTATGAATACATTTACCCGGAGCAATATGCGTACATGCTGGAGCTGAAGCGGAGCCTGGACGCCAAGGGGCATTGTCTGCTGGAGATGCCTTCGGGAACGGGCAAAACGGCCACGCTGCTCTCCCTGATCGTCGCCTATATGATAGAGCATCCGGAGACTGTGCGCAAGCTGATTTACTGTTCCCGCACAGTGCCGGAGATCGAAAAGGTCATCGCCGAGCTGCAGAACCTGATGGTCTACTACGAGAAACACGCCAGCGTGCCCACGGGAATGACCGGACTGGTGCTCAGCTCCCGAAAGAACATGTGCATTCATCCCGAGGTCAGCAAGGAGCGCGAGGGCAAGGCCGTGGATGGCAAGTGCTACGGTCTGACGGCCAGCTACATACGCGAGCGCCACGAGATGGACGCGGAGGTGCCAATCTGTAAGGCTTTACTCTCAATTTAAATATATACCAAGGTGCTCCATCCCAGTGGCTCAACTCTCGTTGGTTCAACTCTCGTTGGTCAAACTCTCGCTGGCATAACTCTCATTGGTGTAACTCTCGTTGGTCCAACTCTCGCTGACGCAACTATTGCTGGCTCAACTCTCGTTGGTCCAACTCTCTTTGGCCGAACTCTCGCTGGCCCAACTTTTACTGGCTTAATTCTCGCTGGCTCAATTCTCACTGGCCCAACTCTTGATCTCCGAACTTTCGCTGGCCGAACTCTTACTGGTTACAAATACGGTTAAGTCAACAACTTCCTCACTTATATACTCCTCGTTGACCACACTCTTGACCTCTTAAATATCTACATAAATAGATTCTATAAATAGATTTTGTGAAATTGCAATTATTTCCCATTTTCAGGCCAGTATTTTGAGGGGTTCACACTGGAGGGCAAGGAGTCGACGCTGCCGGTGGGCGTGTACAGCTTGGACGACCTGAAGGAGTACGGACGTTCTCGAAACTGGTGCCCCTACTTTCTAGCGCGCTATGCTGTAAATATTGAGGCGCATCCCCCATTAAATGCTATTAAAACTGACCTTTAATCCATAGATTGCACATGCTCACATTGTGGTCTATAGCTATCACTATCTGCTGGATCCGAAGATCGCACAAGTCGTCTCCAAGGAGATGGCGCGCGAGTCTTGCGTGGTGTTCGACGAGGCGCACAACATCGACAATGTCTGCATCGACTCCATGAGCGTCAAGATCAACAGACGAACCGTGGAACGCAGCACCAACGCTCTGGACAATCTCACAAAACTGGTGCAAGAGTGAGTATGGCGTTTATAAATTGACAATTTCAGAGCTTCCCTAAATCGATGCAAAGAAGTCTTGGGAAGCTGCTAACAAACATCGTTTCCGTTCGGGTTGATCATCGCTCACCCTACGACCGTTTTCTTTCACTCTTTTATATCATGTGTTTGGTCGAAACTATTTTCTTCTAACAAATTCGGTTGTGCGATATCTGGTTTATTTCCGTTCCGATTGTAGAATGCGAGATGACGACGCGAATCGCCTAAACGAGGAGTACCAGCGCATGGTGCAGGGTCTCAAGGACGCCAGCGTGCAACGCGACACGGACATGATACTGGCCAATCCGGTGCTGCCCAACGACGTGCTGAAGGAAGTGGTGCCTGGCAACATACGCACTGCGGATCACTTCCTAAGCTTTCTCAGACGCTTCATAGAGTACATCAAGACCCGTCTGCGAGTCCATCATGTGGTGCAGGAGTCGCCTGCTGGTTTTCTCAAGGATGTCTCGGCCAAAATATGCATAGAACGCAAACCCCTGCGCTTCTGCGCCGAGCGCCTGTCCAGTTTGTTGCGCACTCTGGAAATCACAGATATGACTGAGTACGGAGCACTAACTCTGGTGGGTATTGCAAGAGACTTGGGGTATACGGAAACTTATAACCCACTAGAAATTGACAAAAAGAGAATAACTTTAGTAGAATGTAATGTCATGTTTGTCTGTCCGCCTGTTTGGATTAAATTCTGTATAAAGTATTGGGGTACAGGGTATTTTAAAGTCGTTGGCGTTCCACTGATCTGCTTCGCCCATTTCGATTGATGTTCTATTTACTATTTCTATCTATTATTAAATTGTTTCCTTGCGTAGATTACACATTTCGCCACGCTCGTTTCGACGTACACCAAAGGTTTCACCATCATCGTGGAGCCCTTCGATGACAAGACACCGACTGTGATGAATCCGATAATGCACTTCAGCTGTCTGGACTCGTCCATTGCCATGGAGCCGATCTTCTCCCGCTTCCAAACTGTGGTGATCACATCGGGCACGCTCTCCCCCATGGACATGTATCCCAAGATACTGAGCTTCGATCCGGTTGTGATGAGCAGCTTTACGATGACGCTGGCGCGTCCCTGTCTGCTGCCGCTGGTATTAGATTAGATCATAGGTTTATTGCGCCTACTAAGTAATGCTCTTGCCTTTCGCCAGATCGTGTCCAAGGGCAACGACCAGGTGGCCATTTCATCCAAGTTCGAGACGCGCGAGGACACGGCTGTGATGCGCAACTACGGCCAGCTGCTGGTGGAGGTGGCCAAGACGGTGCCGGATGGCATCGTTTGCTTCTTCACGTCGTATCTGTATCTGGAGTCGGTGGTTGCCTCCTGGTACGATCAGGGCATTGTGGACACGCTGCTGCGCTACAAGCTGCTGTTCATCGAGACGCAGGACAACGCGGAGACGAGCTATGCGCTCATGAACTATGTTAAGGTAGGGCAAGGTGCCGTTGCTATGGCTTCTGCGATGTGACTGATCTCAATGTTCTTGATCTCGATCTTTGGTTTGATGGTTTTCAGGCCTGCGATTGCGGTCGCGGTGCTGTGCTGCTGGCGGTGGCGCGTGGCAAGGTCTCCGAGGGTGTGGATTTCGATCATCACTACGGTCGCGCGGTGCTCATGTTCGGCATACCCTACGTCTACACGCAATCACGCATTCTCAAGGCACGCCTCGACTACCTGCGCGATCAGTTCCAGATACGCGAGAACGACTTTTTGACCTTTGACGCGATGCGTCATGCGGCACAGTGTGTGGGCCGTGCGCTGCGTGGCAAAACCGACTACGGCATTATGATATTTGCGGACAAACGCTTTTCGCGCCAGGACAAGCGATCGCGTCTGCCCAAGTGGATACAGGAGCATCTGGTGGACAGCTTCTGCAATCTGAGCACCGAGGAGGCCGTGCAGCTGGCCAGGCGTTGGCTGAGGCGCATGGCCCAACCCTTTTCCCGTGAGGATCAGTTGGGCATATCGCTGCTGACGCTGGCGCAGCTGGAGGGCATGGAGCGGGAGAAACTGGAGCGACAGGCGCAGGGCAAGCAGGGCGTGGGTGGCGAGGTCCAGGAGCTGTAATCCGCAGCAGCCAAACAGGCCAGAACCGGCTCCGGCTTCCTTCCGCAATGTTTTTGTTTATTCGACTGCCCATGTTTGTGTCTGTACGAGAATAATCATAATAAAAAGTGAATTTGTTGCCTGCCAATGGCATTGAATGCCATTAAAACGGAGCAGCAGCAGCACAAAACAAATTCTGAAAAGCAAAAAAAAAAAGGTTGCAACTTTTGGCTGGTTTTTATTTTATTTATTTTATTTGGCTGGCAAATCAGACGTAAATGCCTTATTAACTGTTAATTAATATTATTTATAATTTAGCGGTTGCGCATTTCCATCGAATTAATGACTCAGTAGCCCAACTACAGTTTCAAGGCGGTAGGTTTCAAGCGGATTGTTTATATATATGCAACGGGTGTCAATCATGACTGATCCATCAAAAGCGGGCAGTACGAACGTGTGCTAATTATCGGCTAATCAGATGATAATAATCATCATCTCAAATCTTCCATTTCGAATTATGCAAGTAATTAATGAAGATCCTTTCTCTTTTGCAATGGAAAACTGAAAACTCAAATGCTGATTGCTTGACGTTATCGATAATTTGCTTTGAATTAGAATCGATTGTAATTGAGCTTTAATGGAGTTGTAAGACGATTTTACTAATTAATAACAATTACTATGCAAAAGTTATAGAATGCACCGATTAAACGAATATATCGTCAATATTACCAATAACTCTATTTAATAGCACTAAAAAAATACACTTATATATGTAATAAAATTATTATATTTCACTATGGTAGAAGTTACTACATTCATAGTAATAGTACACCATAAAAAAAAAAATAAATAATTTTTAAAAGTAATTGTAAATTATTTAATGTAAGCAAACTAAATATATTTTCAATTGAATTTATTCTGGAGCTTAGCAGCCACTAATTGTTAATGCTTAATGCTTGTGTTTTACAAATAATTATGAGAATTCCGTTTGATTTTATTACATTTTATTTCAGTTTTTTGCAAGCCTCTTTTCATGCGTCAATTTCCTGTAGTCCTCGTGCAACGTGAGCGTGCGCAAAGCCGCGAGAGACAATTAAAAAGCGTATGCGGGGCAGAGGCGGAGGAAGAGCGAGTGTGCGTGTGTGTGTGTGTGTGTGTGTGTGTGTGCATGTGTGTGTTTAGCGCAAAAGCTTTTGCAGTGTACATTACTTACATACATATGCACATACATACATATCTAACGGCCACGGCCAGTGCTCAGAGAGCAGCAAGTAAGCAAAAAATAACCGAATACAATTACAGTGCATTGCCGCTAAAACGGACACCGCACAATCGGTTTTATTCGATTATTATTCGTAAGACCATTGCAACATTAATATCTATTAGTCACCGATTATTTAGAAGTTCTACTATACTAAGGTAGTAAATTTTGTAAAGGATAATTTTCAATTAACCCATAATATCTCATATTTCGAATCTATTGACACTTTCAATTAATCCATAATATCTCATATTTCGAATCTATTGGCACTTTCAGAAGCATTTCAATTTTTAAATTAATATTTATTCTTTCACTAAAAAATGTAACTTTCATCACAAAGATTTTTGACCGCAGAACAATTATTTATATTTCTTTTTCAGACAATTTAAGTTTTTTTTTTTATAAATATCCTGTCATTAAATAATATTAAGCTGAATTTCTAACATGTCCTTTAAGACATTTAAACAATTGTCAAAGTCAGCATTCGATTATAAAATTATCAAAAAATTTAAATAGGAAAAATAATTTTAAACAATAGATTAACATTTTTTAAAATACCATTTGCATTTAATATAAATTGAATTTGAATTCGTTGGCCGAAAACTGTTTATTCGGGCATGTGCACGCTAGCGAATGTTCACTGTGACAACAACAATGCGAGTAACAAAAGCAACGATAAAAGGCAAGCGACCGCAAAACCGACGCGACGGTGGCAGCGGCGTCAGCTGTGTCTCTCGTTGAACAAGAACTTTCGATTTTTCATAATAAAAAGGTTACAACTAAATCTCTGGCCGTTTAGTCGGGTGAAACAAATAAAAGCGGAGCGCGCGCGCATTAGCGTTAACATCAATATAGCTTAAATAAATTAAACATTAACGGACACTTGAATACCGAATATTGAGCATTTAGTGAATAGAATTGTGAACACTGAACGGATTATTGTTAGATACGCGTTATTTAGTTTTTAGTTGCACGCGCTAGTAAACCAAATTCATCTCTAGATCTCTAGATCCTTTTTATTTAATTTTATCAAATACACACGCAACTTGAAGCAATCCAACAAAATGAAACCTCAGGCCAACGAACAAAATGGCAGCACTCAAAATGGCGACATTGCAACGGACGATGCCAGCGTCGCAATGGACGCCGCCGCGATCGTTCCAGCGGGCAGCCAGCAGCTGAAACTGGAAATGCTGAGCTTAGGCAACGGAAGTGGTAAGTGCCACCACGGTGCATGCTCGGAGACGGCAAATGTTGTGTTTACAATAATAAATAAAAACGAATTAATTACAATTAATGAAGCGCCTTTGCACCTGCATGGAAAACAAAAAGAAACACCTGACTTAGTGGAAAATTACAAAGTGCAAACTCTCCAACCTTTGGAGACAACAATTCAGCCAATGAATTGCGTTCGGTTGTTGCAGGCAGTTCTATAGCAGTTAGCACTGAAGCTTTCGGAACTCCAAGGAATTGCTTCCTTTGCATAGCAGTTAGCATCTGTTGCGTTGCTGTTTATTCTAAGGAGTCGTATAACAGTTAGCATCTGTTCCGCTGTTGATAAAGAATCGAAGCTATTGGAATTCTAAGGAATTGCTTCCTGTTGCTGCAACGAGTTCTGCAGCAGTTAGCATCTGTTCCACTGTTGACAAATGAGAGGTGTTAGACATCGAAGGAGTTTTACAGCAATTAGCGCCTGTTCCGCTATCTATGACGATTTGGAGCTGTTAGACATGTAAGAAAATGCTTCCTGCTATGAGTTTCATAGCAAATAGCGTCTGCTACGCCTTTGATGAAGAATTGGAGCTGTTAGACTTTTGAGAAATTGCTTCCTTTTGCTGTAAAGAGTTTTAACTGGAACTGTAAGACATTTAAGGAATTGCTTACTGCTATGAGTATTGTAGCTGCTAACATTTGTTCCGCCATGAATGACGATAAAGTCATGCTTCCTGCTGCTGCTTAAGTTCTATAACAATTAGAATCAGTTCCGCTGTCGATAACGCAGCTGTTAGCTGTGTATGGCATAAGGAATCCACAGCTACAATTACAAACGTTTCCTGTCGCAGCTGCGAGCTTCGTAACAGCGATCTTTTAATCGCTCTGATCGCTTGCATAAGCTGTGCACTTTGTCGGCAGGGAATGTACTCTGAGTAGGTTGGCATCTACAGCGATTGAGTCATTTAAATATGAATTTAATGCATATTGAGAGCGCACAACACTTAAGCGAAATAATCGGTCATATCATTGTAATTCACATCGGGGTTTTAGTGAATTTGTTCGAAATTCTGAAATAGGGTAATAAATAAAATGATTGCTCCAAGAGCAACAGCAGCATACGTATTGCCACTTCGCATACCTGAACTAATAGCTTCAGTTCCAGTTTGCTATCTCTTGACATTCTTACCATATAGACATATAGACACTTGTATTCAATTACACGAACCGGGACTTAATTCAGATTAGTAACCCTGCCTACATATTACATCACTCGATTGATTCGGTGTGACAATTTGCTAAAATGTCAACTTAATGCATGAAATATCCATCCAATATTGACCCTCTGGGCCTTCTCTGATTTCCGTTCAGTTGGCAATACCGCAATTACCGCAAGATAACTTAAATTTCTATTTAATCCCAATTGCTAGAGGTCCGAAAACCGCAAGTGACATACGAGAAACAAAACGAGCCATACAACGAGACGGACAATCGAATATGAATATTCAGCGGCAACAAACTTATTGACATTGACATTGAAAGTGGGGCCTGAAGTTTAATGCAGAATCGGAAGATTCCAACGAGAGCATTATGGGCAATACTTGAGCTTTACTTTACTCCATGTGTGTGTGTGTGTTAGTGTGTCTGTTTGAAACTATAACTCCTCAACGTAATCCGGTATTTGGCCAAAAGCCAACGAGGCGGGAGTGCGGCCCGAGGCTAGACCTGTACTACTTTTTGAAGGTTAAAAGCGTTTAATTGGACACTCTGCTCGCTGAGTACCAACACCGCCACTACAGCAATGGCTTACCGATTTAAACGCTTTAGATTTGTAGCTATTGCATATATATATGTATATATCTTTTTATTTTGCTGTTTCTATTTCTTGCATGCCACATGAGTAATAAGCCCGAGTGCTTCACATTTGAGCGACCGCGGTTAATTAGGCAAACATATTTTATAATATTGGACCATAAATAATTATCATATAAATACTAAATTATAATATCAGTATAAAACACGCGCGTACATGTTTGAGGACTGGACACCTTTTTCACAATTCTTCCAGAATTCCACAATTTTATATCTCTAGAGTGAAAGATTTCGGTATACGATACATGCAGTCGCAAATATATTTATAGACTCGTCATCATGACCATCGATTGGTATAATTAACACAAATTTACGCTATAACTTAAGCTACTTATTGAATTTCTTTTAGTACATTTACAGTACAATACTGGAGGATTACTTAATCCTAACTACACAATAAACGAATTTGTAAAACTCGCTTACGAAAGCGAAGCCAATGATTAGCATTCAAACAGATTCGGGATGCATAAATTTTGTGAGTTCACTGACTGATTTCCATATTACAATACTCAAGGCATTTTTTCGGAAAGGCAGACACTTCTATATAGTACACTATATGTACACTCAACAAACAATTTAGCCCAAAATCAATTTTCAGCCGAGTTTAAAAAAAAAAATTGTTAGTGCCAAAAAAACATGTATTATTTTATTTTATGACCTAAAATCCAAATATTAATAAAAACAAACTTGATCTGCCAAGGATTAGCACTAATTTTTTTCAGTGTAGTATTATATACGCTACGCTATACACACATTTTAAGTTGTATATACTGCATACATAATTATTTAGCATAAGCCATACAAGTTCCTGCGCAGAATTGGATTCGAGTTTATTGAAGCAAAGGCAATTTATTTTGGAAGAACCTTTTAGGGCTTTCTTAATACAGTTTCATTGCACTTGGTTATTTTCGGGTTTGCTATAATTGATATCGGTATACTCAAGAATCACTTCGAGTTAAATTCATTGAATCAATATTCCAAATTTTCTTGGTAATGTCCTTACATAATGGTTTCCTCCTCCAGCATATATTCTGTGAGATCTCCTGGCCCAGAGAGCAGGGTAACTGGCACACGATTCATCTGTGCGACCTTCTGACTGGGCCAGACCATCACATCTGAGGTGTTGGTGAGGACCATGACGTTGGTATTCTCGGTGGGAACACAGGGCAGACGATTGGGCTTCTCGTAGTCGCAGCTGTTGGGCCTGCGACGAAATCTAAATTTGATGGGCTGGGAGCTATTCAAGACGGTCATCTCATCAAAGTAGGGCGCCGAATTCCCAGTAAATGCCGGATTAATGGTGGCTGGCTTGGTGAGCTGTGATGAAGAGATGGACAAGTGAAAATGGCAGCAAGCGGGGAATTGAACGGCATAATTACCTCCTCCAGTACCACAGAAGTCGGGAGTCGGCGACATGGATCGCAGTAGTCCAATCCGCCGGTACCTTCTGGCGTGGTGCTGGCACAGGGATCCCTTGCTGGTTCCGACTCTTCGCCGGCGTTTTCTGTGCTTGTTCTTTTCGGTGGTTGCAGCTTTTCCTGATCTCTGCCTCGATCCGCGCATTGTCTAATAAAATCCGCTTCAATGTCAATCAGTCGCTTTACGGCACAGTCCCGCTTCAAGAAGTTCTTGATCACGGAAAGATCGCGCGGAACGGCGCCAATGACGTCATAGTCATCGCAGCGGACGTGAATACGATGGGACATGGTGAAAGAAAATTTGGAATTTTGTCTCGGCCGTGCTGAGGCTCTGAATATGTGTATTTGATGTGTGTTTCTGACTGCTCAAGCTAAGGCGCTTGAAAATAAAAGCAAAATAAAGAAGTTGAAAGTGTACTGTGAACGAGTAAACAGAGACAAAGCCAAGCAGCAACCTTGGCCATTTTAAGCTGGCGCCAACTACAGTTATAGCAACACCCTCCGCCCAACCACCGCCCACCGCCCACTCGCCCATAGGAGCAACAAGTTTGAAAGCCCCAAACAGCAATGTCACAGTTCGACAGCCACTGAACAACATCCGAAACATCAAACTGTGAGCATGCGCAGTGCCAAGCTGCTCTGAGCAAAGCAAAGCAAAGCTGCCAAGAGCCAAAAAAGCTCCCACGACTCACTCAAAGCTCGGGCCTTAAGTTCTTATTAGCATCGCTCGGTCCAAGAGCCAACCAGTTGCCCCAACCGATTCACGACGCAAACACGCCGCGCGCTCTTCGCATTTATCATTTTTTTCCACCTAGACTTCAAAACCAAACTGTCTATATATATTTTATTCGATCTGTGTTTCGAACTGTGCTAACTGTAAACAAACAATAACTAAAATGAGCTTCACACGCCAACTGTCCGAAATGAGCGCCAGCGAGCTGAACGACGCCATCGACGACACGAACTTCCCACAGGCGCACATCCTGTCGCGTGGGCGCAACAACAGCGTCTGCTCAACAAGTAGCACCTCGGGCACCTCCTCGCTGGCGGACCGTGTGGTGGCGCCGGTTCTGGAGGATTCTGGAACGGCTGGCACGGTTACGGGCAGCATTGGTGATGAGGTCGTGCCCAGCGTGACGCGTCCTCGCCTGATCCTGCGGAGCACTGCCAGCATACCGGAAAACGATGGTACACAACCGATAACACCAATGACACCTCGCACATCGACAACGCCAGGTAGTAGAGCTGGGTTCGATCTGTGATTTCGTAGAATCGATCTTTTCGATCGATTCACGTCTAAAAATCGATTTAATCGATTAATCGAAGTAAATTCAATTTGTGGTGGAAAATTTCAGTCGGACGTAACAGACCCTAAAAAAATAGATTCTCAACAAAAGTATCGATTTAATCGCCGACAAAAAGAATAGATAAAATCGAATCGAAGCCCAGCTTTACCAGGTAGTGGTGTTTTACAGAGCTAGGCAGAGGGATGGCAACAGTATCTTCCACTGTTCAACTATTCCGGCAGTAGCTGGTATTAGGCTCAGCTCTATCAAAACTTCTTAGTGATAATCGGGCACAGTTTGTGATTGTATTCAGTGTGTCAAGAGTTCAATCGATTGTGAATCGATTCGGGTTTGGGTTTAATTTTATTACGCTCAGTTTATGAATTGAATCAGTTTCAGACGAATTCGGGTCTTGGCTTATCTCTGACCTATTCGAGTCAAACAAAATGCAAGTCATCGTTCACACCGTTCACTTCGTACACTTACAGGCCACGAGAACTGCACTTTTCATCATGATCTTGAGCTGGATCACAAGCCCCCCACCCGCGAGGCCCTGCTCCCAGATATGGCCCGATCCTACCGCCTGCTGTTGGGTGGCCTCGGCGAGAATCCGGATAGACAGGGTCTGATCAAGACACCGGAACGTGCGGCCAAGGCCATGCTGTACTTCACCAAGGGTTACGATCAGAATCTAGAAGGTAAGTACCGGCTGCCTTTGGGTATTGGGTATTTCTATTCACGTTTCGCATACAGTTTGTCTTTGTTCGGAGCGGAACACGCGTAGGCTCATCCATAAACATTAGCCCAATTAGCACCTGAAAGCTGAGTCTGCCCAATTAGCCACGGGTCAGCGATCCATCCGTCAATCCTGTATTCTGTCCAGTGCGTCATAAATTCGATTTGGGTTTGCGGGGCTTTTGAGGGCATTTCCACAAATCAACATTTAGCATTTCAAACTAGTTTCTTTCACAGTGATTCACAATGAGCGTGAATATGAGTGCGAGTGTCAGTGTGAGTGCGAGTGTGAGTTCTACTAATGGGTACTTCACCATTATCTCTTTACCGGTGTGCATTACGCTAATTACCGTTGTCAGCCAACAGCGGGAATTTAAATTATTCATGTGTATAACTGTTTCAAACAAATTTCAATATAGAATCGAAGTTTTAAAATCAAATTGCTGAAAGATTTGTAACTTTTTCGAAAGATAAAATTTATATACAGAATTAGGCCGAATTTTTTTGAATTATATTCATAGGTGTAATTTTTTCATGCGAATAATTTTTAATACATATTCGAAATTCGATAACCAAGTTTAAGATTCGTAACTTTTTTATAGTTCAGACTGCATTTAATATAAATTGTATAAGTGTTATAAATTATTAGTCAGTAATAATCTCTGTTAATAACAAGTGAAGTAACTTGGACGTGTGAATCCGAAGAAAAATTAAAGATTACTGCAAATTTTGAGCCTACATATAATTCCAATTTACTTAGTTGGCTTTCATAGCTTATCAAGATATAAAATATCCAATATTAAGATAAGACTTTATGGTTTTGTTTTAATTCGAATTGCAAGTATACTGACCGGTTTTTAAGCACATTCATTTCGAGAATCAGGTTCTACAATTCAATTCTAACAATTCCACAGAGCCCGACTGCGAGTCGCATTTAAATTGGCCAGCAGCAACAACCCAAACAACAACAACAACAATATAGTTAGACATTAACGAAAGTAAATAGCCTCGATCTCGACAAACAGTTTTTTATTTGTGAATTCTAGCTGGTTACATATTTAATTAATCAACAGAACCATTCATGACTTGCTGAAATTCTCAAAAGCCAAACAGTTGACATTGAATGTTTGCTGGCCGTGGCCCAGAGTGGGCGGAGGGAGCAAGAGGGAGGGGAAGGGTGGCAGCAGCCACTGTTAACTGACAGGAAACGCACTTGAGCTTTTCAAATTACAGCTAAAGAGAGAGAGGGAGAGAGAGAGAGAGAGAGTGCGTAGATGTGCGTAGAGAGTGGGAGAGAGGGTGGGCGTCAAGTGGGCGCCATTTAAAGAGGAGTGTGCGAAAATGCCACAAAAAGTGGGCAGCATTTGAAGCTGAAGTAGTGAAAGCTCAACCTCTCAAAGCACGGCCAACAAGTGGTGCACACACACACACTCACACACGCACACACACACACACATCATTAATAGTCAAGTGCATAACTTAAACTTAAGATTCAGTTATGCCATTGGATTTTATGGAGCCAATAAATCTCATCAACAAACTTGCACACACACACACATGCACTGCACTGTGGGGTGGATGGCAAAAAAAACTAACATAAATTCAGCCAGTTAGGACGGAGCAAAACCATTGGCTAGAAGGCCTCAGTCGGACGTTTATTTGTTTTATTTTATATATGAGTCGTTGAGAAAAACATCGGTTTAAATTCAAACAAATACTTTGGATGATATAGCAATAACACGGAATGCATATTTTTTGTTGCATACCGCAAGGGGCAGTGCAAACCCTTTAATTTTTATGGGCGTAATGTAGGTGTGGTCTAAACGGTTTCCAGCTTATTTCCAAAACTATATATGTATTTTATTCCCATCAACTGGTACTAACTCTCTGTAATTTCATTACACGAGCTTTTACCAGTTTTTTCGCGATTCAGCCCACAGTGCACTACTGTTTAAGATTGCACAGAGCTGACGACCTGCTTTAATATGTATTTACTTTGACCTTTCTCCCTAACAAGATGTGCTCAACGGTGCTGTTTTCGACGAGGATCACGATGAGATGGTGGTGGTCAAGGACATCGAAATGTTCTCCATGTGCGAGCATCACTTGGTGCCCTTCTACGGCAAGGTGTCCATTGGCTATTTGCCCTGCAACAAGATTCTAGGTCTCAGCAAGCTGGCTCGGTAAGTCCCCTGATTCCCTCCACTTTTGGTTATTATTAATTTATTTATGTTTCTAGCATTGTGGAAATCTTTTCGCGCCGTTTGCAGGTGCAGGAGCGCCTGACCAAGCAGATTGCGGTTGCTGTGACACAGGCGGTGCAGCCAGCTGGAGTCGCCGTTGTCGTTGAGGGCGTGTAAGTAACCCTAGCAGTTAGTTGGGTAACTCCAGCAGTGTTGCCAGATCTTGGGACAGCTTTATTTGAAGTAAAAACAAGCTGAAGCCAAAAATTAAGCTGAATGAAATTAAAAAAAACATGCTAGACTTATAGCTATAAGCTTATTTAAAAATTTTAATATGATAGCCTTTAATTGGCCAATCTGGCAACATTAAATGTGTTACAAATATATTATTTAATATATTTTATAAATAAAAAAAAAAAAAAAAAGTAAGTTGCATCGGCCGGGAATCGAACCCGGGCCGCCCGCGTGGCAGGCGAGCATTCTACCACTGAACCACCGATGCTTGTGGCTTTCGTTAAGCTAAAGCCCAGTAAGAGCTTTCCCTTGGCTGTGCGTTGGGCCTTGCTGTAAAATGGGCTGCAACCTGTTGATATAATTTGAATATTTGATTTTATTGCTTAATTGCAGGCACATGTGCATGGTAATGAGGGGCGTGCAGAAGATCAATAGCAAAACCGTTACGTCGACCATGCTGGGCGTGTTCCGCGATGATCCAAAGACGCGCGAGGAGTTCCTAAACCTAGTCAATAGCAAATAAAACAACAACTAAACCCATATAGACTTTTGACTAGTGTAAAAAGAAATGCAAAATATTGAAATTATAGTTTTGATTAGCTAAATATGCAAATACGAAAGGCATCCCGAATTTTGGTGTTGGTGGTAGTTTTACACACACATACTAACTAATACACACACACACACACACACATACACATACGTACAATTTGTTTGTTTATTTTGAAACGCACATGAATAATATTTTTATATTTTATATAGTATTTACTATATGCAACGAAAGGGAACAACAGACAAATGAGACGTCTAAGCAAACCGTTTAGGGAATTTACAAATAAGATACGATTTCGTTAGTAAAAAATACATATATTTACAACCATAAAATATCAACGAACAAATCTTAATCCGTTCGACAATATACACATATAAAGCTTAAATATAAATAAAAAGCATATATTATATTAGTAATAACTGTGTTTACGAATCGAAGAAAACGTACAATTTAAAGATTTAAATTTAAGATTCAAATGTTGTTGTTGCACTAACTAATAAAACCTGCTTGCAGTATATACAATAAATAAAGTTGAATATTGTTGAAATCGGATGAGTTTCAATTTAGCATACTTATTTACAAATAAATTTGAATATTATTGAAATTAAATGCGTTTAAATTTACGCACGTTAAGTTAAGGGTGAAGTATTATTAAATCGCCGTAAAACAATCAACAAGAACAAGAAGCGTTATCCTGCGAAAAAGTTGGTCCTGCTTGACCCCGACGTGAATCGAACACGCAACCTTCTGATCTGGAGTCAGACGCGCTACCGTTGCGCCACGGAGTCCTTGATGCCTGTGCCACCAAATGTCGTAGAAAGGACACAAACCAAATAACGGACATGCCCGTTGCTAGGGGATGAATTCTACGGCATTGGCTTTAACCCTTACCATGGCATAAACTCCGATTTGTATGATTTTCTCTTTGTTTGGTAGGCAAATTAAAAATAAAATTCGTTTTTCTTTTAGGATTATTAAAAAAAAAATATATTGATAAATTTTACGCATATTTGAAAATAGGATAAACTGTTGACATATTCGAAATTGTTGATTTATTTGAGTTAAAATACAAAAACACCCAACTGAAAAATATAGTAAGATATAGTAATCATTTAAAATTTGTATGATTATTTAATAATAATTAAAAAGCTCCGACAACAAATAAATTTATCACAATCACAAAACTTTCAATAAAACAGCAAATATGTATTAAGAATTCAACATAATTTATAAATACTTATTATAATATATTTTATTATTATAGAAATACTTTATAAATAGTGAATATTGCAGAACTGCATTAAATACATGTTTCAAAAGTTTTTAATGCACATCGAAAAATAATTCCATGTAAACGGTATGATACAAAAATTTAACTTCACCACGAAAGGGTTTAAGATATTAACCCTAGGCGTACATAAATCATATACATATAAATAAATTATACTTGTTGGAAACAGAAAAGGATTTTTTGGAGTTCTGTTTGAAAATCTCTCGCATATTATAGGCAAATGTGATGATTACAAATTTTCTAGCGATAAATGTTTTACAAATTAACTCCAGTAAATCTCGAATAACGAGTTAAGACTCTGCAATCACAAATTATTTCTGCAAGAAGCTTTTATTTCGTACAAATAAACTTAAGTTGTATATGAGACAGAGGTGATTGTGGCTTTGGCGTATTAAATAATAATAAAATCAACAGGGAATGCATGTGTTTTGAACTTATATATTTGTTTATACAGAAACTAGACACTAGACAGATAGCTAAACGGTTGCACATACTTATTACAGCGGGAATCTAAGTGAATACATTACAATATATATATACTATGTTAATTGCATTTACAATTGTACGATTTTAAGGCTGGTTTACGCCCCCTGAACTCAACCATCCAATGGTGTTCCCAAGTAGACCATCGACACCTCCGTGTTGCCATACACCGCAGATACTGTGGGATATAGTTTTTTATCTGGCAGACCTGCAATACAAACGACAAGCCAAAGTTATGAACAGTTGCATCGATGATTAGCCCATTTATTACCCCTAAATGCCACGCCCAGAAACTCATAGTTCTTTTCGAAGGACAAGGTATTGTCGTCGCAATCGAGTATGACGCGTATCCGCTCTCCAACCTGGTACTTGGGAGCGTTATTCAACAAGGGATAACTGCCCTGCATATCACCGTTGTGCAGGAGATGATTCTCCACCAGGTTCCAGCCCCAGCTCTGATCATCGGACCCCAGCAACGCCACATATCCATGGCACTGCAGCAGCGCCTCCTTGGTGGAGATGCCAATGACGGCGACCGTGCCAAGCGGACCCTCCCAGATCACCTCCCACGCATGCCGACCCTGTCGGAAGCCAACCTTCGAGCGTGCCGCGTCCGTGCTCTGGGCCACGGGATTGCTTTAAGGAATTCGGATGAATCAGTTCTGTGTAAGATGGGAGATTTGAGAGACCTACCGATGCAGGGTGAATCCGTTGGGCTTGATGTAGACGTTGCGGGAACAGTCGTTGGGATTCCAGGCATGCAGGTAGGCGCGCAGCTTCGTCTTGTAGGTGCCCACGGAGGAGAGCAGCTCCGATTTGATCGATTCCTTGGGCAGCCGTCGTAGGCAGTGCCATCGCCACACGTCGCTGTTCTCGTCGTTGAGGAAGTGATACCAGCTCTTGCAGACCTGGGCACACCGGTTCAGATCGTGCAGGTCCAGGTAGGAGAATATCGATTCCAACACATTGTAATTGCACAGGGGATCGACCATTTTGTGTTATCGCTCGTGGAAATTCCAATTGGAATATTGCCACCTGATCTGCTCCCAAGTGGCAACAATCGCACTTTGGCTGGATTTGGCAACTTTGGGTTGGTTATGCTGGAGTTAATTGTGTGATAATCATACAATTAAATGTCCGTTTTGTCATTTTACTTTAGTAAATGGTTTTATACAAGACTTTTTGCAAAAACAACAGTACATAAGGGTCGGTGTGGACGTTGCTGGACCAACGGAAAATACCAAATGTTTCGAAACTCAAATATACCATAATAAGCATTTCGGCAAATATGCTTCCAAATGTTTGACAATTTTAGTCCTTATTACTGTGATTATTAAATTACTAATTATCCTTCCAGTCCGATATAAATATAATATTATTATTAAAAATAATACAATTATTAATATTATTAATGAACTCATAGAAAATAAAAATGCACCAGTTTTTGGTGCAAAAACACCAGATGTTTTGTTTACAGTTTCAGCCAGTACTGCACAATGGCAAATAAATGTTTTGTATTTGGTATTTTTATTGTTCGTATTTTTGTTTTATTTATTCAGTTTTAGTTGGTTTAGGCTTGAGTGAAACCTCTGTTGTACACTAGTATATTTTAAATGTATACAGTTTGATTCTCGGCTAAACATCGATGGCAATTGTGTTTGGTATTTTAGATGCGCACGTAGTACAACCGTTCATTCATCATTTCCACACGGGTTACTGTGCCGATAGACTGCTGCGCATTGCTCAACACTGGCCGATTGATGCGTGAATTTGGCGCGCCGAGTGAACAGCTGATCCACGCGGTATCTGCCATTTCGCTCGCACTCGCACTCGCACGCTGCTCGTTTTCGTAGTCGTCGTCGTCGTCGTCGTCGTAGAAAAAGCAACGACTTGATGGAAATTTTATGCACATTGTGCTGCGCTCAAATCGAACTATAACTCCATCCGAAATAGTGCAAAAGCAACTGCAGAGCCCGCCCTTGCCGCACCGCCAAACTGCACAGTCATCCGAGGCCCGTAAGTGCACCAAAAACGCCCCCCAACCCCCGCATCAGAATCCATTTTGTGCGTGTGTGAGTGTGTGTGTTGAAAATGCGCTTCTGCTGCTGGAAACAAAAAATGCGCTCGCCATTTTGACTCGACGCGACAGCCGAATTTCTGCCCAGTTAAAAAAGATCTGCAAAGTGCTGCGGGAACTACAAAATCTATATACACGTGTTACAACTGCGCCCCCGAATAATACCCAATTCAAGGCGGACCGCGCCACACAAATACAAACACAAATAAAAACACAAAACCAACACGCATACAGTTACATGCATACGCGCGAGCTCACACAGATACGTGAACTGTGCTGGTGTTGGTGCGTCTTGGCGCTGTGTTGGTGAACGTTCGCAGAAGCACAACAACAACAACTAATAGTAGTAGCAGCAGTGAAAAGTAGTAGGCCTGAAAAGTAGTGAAATAGGCAATCGCTTAAATCTGTAGCCTCAATTCACCTGTATCAGCCAGGTAACAACAACAACAACAACAAAAACAACAACAGCAACAGCAGCAAGAACGCTGCAAAATGGCCGCAAATCAAGCAGCGAGTGGAGCAATAAAGACGGACGAAGTCAACTTCTTCTTTCAGGATGAGCACGGTAAGACTGGCTACTACTAATAGCACTATTATAACTCCTACTATTCCGACTAGTGGCATAAAATCATCGATGTTTTGACAGTATCGATATATCATTGTTATATGTAACATATATTTATTTAGAATTACTTATCATTTGAAATGAGTTGGAATTTCCGTGACATCATTGAAAAGCTAGCTACAATAATGTTAATGGCAGTAATTAACTTCATCCTTTGGCATAAATCCTGCAAGTTAGGCGTCTTCTTTGTTGCTAGTCTTAAGGAAGTAAGTTTTTCTGTTCTACCTTGATAAGGATGGGAAATGCTATCATCACGGTTGCCAAAACGAGAAGAATTGTGCTAAAAGTGGTATTATTTTTATTTCTATATTACTTTTGTTAAGGCGCATAAAATATTTTGTTTTAAATATTTAAATTTTTTTATTTAAAAAAACAAAAAGTGGATTACCTTCTAATGCTTTTATTATTTATTAAAACTGTTTTTAATTTATTTTCACACTCTTATAACTGTTAGGAAAAAAAACTTGATGTTTTCCACAGCCGATAGGGTTTCGATAGTTTTACTCCCACTACTACTCCCTTACTACTACTCCTTCCACTACTACTCCTACTAAACTACTTTTACTACCACTAGTACTTCTACAATTGTGCACTTTATAACAAAAGCAGTGAATATATCAAGTTGCTCCGCTCTAATATAAACAATAAAGTCATCCGTATAATTATTACCATTATTACTATTATTATTGGGCATATTTGCCACTACGATTAAAGTCTCCCATTTGTACTATTAGCATGGCTAGGGGAGTAGGGGGAGCTGCTACTTACTGAGTGCATGCCCGCACACTGGCGCGTAAAACGCCATCTTTTTATTTTTCGGTTTCCTTTGCGTACCATATTTATCGCTTAATACGCTTTAAGCGCACACACAGCGCAAGCGAGGCAAGCCATCAGCAACAACTACTACTAATACTACTACTGCTGCTGCTACTACTACTACTGCCGCAGATACAGCTGCACAGCAACACGTCAAAAATAAGAAAAATAAAAAACACAAAATAAATAAAATGAAATCAAATAAAATCGAGTAAAATCGCTTGCTCTTGTCTGCTGCTGCTGCTGCCAATATACATACACATGTAAATGTGTACAAACATATGCACAAATATATACACGCGCGTATCTGTGGAGACATTTCCACATGTATGTATGCCTATGTATGTGTGTATGTACGTATGTATGTATCTTTGTACATAAATTCATACAATGCCGGGCCGCTTCGCCCATTTGGCGCTCAGTCAAACACACACACATACACACACACTCGCAGACTCACACCGACGCACACTCTCTCAACTGCAACTGCCAGATACTTGCCAGTTTGTTGTTGTTGTTTTTTATCTATAAACAGCTGATAGGCGTCTTCTTCTTCTGCTGCATAATCAATCTCAAATTTGGCTCAAATTTGAGCAAGCATGTTTGTATGTATGTGTGCCTGTGTGCGAGTATTGATGTCAGTCAGTGTGAACCAGTGTTGGCAGATGTGAAGTAAAAACAAGATGAAAAAAGCCAAAAACAAAACAATTTCTACGCAATATTTAAAACAAATAATTATGATTGAAAGAAAAACAGGTTTTTAATGTAATTTATTTGTGTATTTAAAAACAATCCTAATACTTTTTAAAATAATAATATGCTGTATGAATAATAAAAGCTGTTTGTTATTTTATAAGCTATTCGATTTTCAAATACGCCAGATCTAGCTTAAAATAAGCCAATCGGACAACACTGTTGTGAACGAAATGAGGCAGAATTACCAAAGCTGCGTGACACTTTGCAATGTGTTACAGAAAGCGAGGCATAACACACAACTCACAACACAACACACCAACACTTGCACATGACACACACACACACGCACGCCAGTACAGATAGAAAAAAAGTTAAAGCCCAAAATGGGCAAACAACAAACATGTGTGGCGGCGATGCCGACGCCGACGTCGACGTCGGCTGAGATATGTATGTAAGCTGTTGTTGTTATTATTGTCGCTCTGTTGACCATCTCCTGCTGTGTGTGTGTGTGTGCCTTTGGGCTTGTATTGGTGTGCGCGCATGTGCCGCTTCTGAATGGCTGGCAGAGCAGCAGCAGCGACGGAGCAGCGCGAACGCCGCACGCCGGCTAACCGGCCTCTGTGAGGAGGGGGAGTGGCAGGGGAGGGATAGAGCGTGTTTGCCAGTCCGCAGCTTAGCCGTGACTCATTTGCAAGTGTGTGTGTCCGTGTGTGTATGTGTGAGGCTGATTGTAAGTGTGTTTGGTATTTTTAGCTTCGACCCTTTTCTTGTCGCGCTTTTACAGTTTGTACACACATTCGCCACATACATACGTGTGTGTGTGTAAACATACAAATTTATGCGCGCATATTAACATTTATAAGTGGATTTGAATTGATGTTATCGTTATCATAGCAGGTGAATAATTAGCATATCCGATAGACGGTACCCACAAAGGTAAACATCGCCAGCTCACGATAGTTACATGTGTATCGAATGCATCGTGATCACGCTGCGATCGTCACGTGCTATCGGTGTCGCAGCTGCCGATTAATCCTAATGCATCCTTGCCCTTACCAACCCCACCATACCAGCAGTGCTGCTAGAATTTTAATTTCAAAAGTGGAAACTAAATAAAAAAAGGTGTTTTTTTTTTAATAATTAAAGTTGTGATAGCTTTGTTAACGGGTATCAAATTATAGAAATTAATGCTCTTAATAAATAACAGAGACAAAAATCAATGATTAAAAGCGGTTATAAAATGCAGAAGATATGATTGAAACGATAACAATATATTGATTAAAGCAAGGTACAGCCGAAAATTACGAAGAAGTCTTGATATAATGATAAGTATTTTCGTAAAATCATGTTTTGACTAGTTCGACTGATCGACTCTGCCCGTTCTGGTTTTATTTACTTTTTTCAATTGGCAACCGTGAATACACTACAGAAACTATCGAGAGAGAAAAACATCGATGTTTGCCGCAGCCTGCAACCCCCGACAATATCGATAGTGCTTCGATGGTTTTATGCCACTTTTGTTTCTTCCTTGCTCCTCGCTTACAGATTGAGTGCGTGTGTGTAAATAGAACAGAATAATGGAAGATAAGGGTTACTTGTGTGCGTGTTATCTCCATCAACAGTTAATTGATTAAAAGTAAATCCGAAGTTTTCCCGCAGCAGCATGTTCTCCTTGAAGCAACTGATTGAAGTACACGATATCAATCAATTCCTATTGTAATTCTGCATTTTCATCGTTTGTTTTGCAGGGCAAATCGCTAAAATGCTGAAGCCGGTGCCAGTGAAGCTATCCATGTCCACGGATCATCCAAAGTCCGCTCTGGTATATCCCGGCAGCTCTGCTCGAGGTGTGAGCAGCAACGCTGGCATTGGAACTGTGGGGCGGATGGGCGCCTTCAGCCAGATGGTAAGTGTGCTTATACTAGAGATGGGCATGGGCTGCAATTTATCGGCAAATAATAAATAAAAAAAAATACCAACGTCATTCGAATGAAACATCCAATTAGCGTCATCCAAAATGATACAGAAATGCAAATGAGCTGAGATTTTGCGCTCGTGGAAATCGTCTTTAAGTTGCTCCTATCGTACTATTTATTATATATTATATTTTATATTCTAATCGCATATATTCTACTTCAACAGAGCACAACGAATCAGGGGCAATTCATACGTCTGCAAGACAGTCATATAACGATTCCAAAAACCGAAAGTAAGTGGAATAAACATATATCTCAAATGTTTGTTATTAACTAGAAATGTCTGTTTTCTGTTTGCACAGATACTTCATATAGCACAGCTGTTCCAGCACAGAGGGGCGGTGGCATGGGCAGCGGGGGAGGCGGAGGGCACGAGACGGTAAGCCGGGCAATTGTTTTGAATAAGAAACGATTCGTTATACACTCACCTTTCACTTGCAGATCAAGAACGAGCGATATGTGAAGTACACGGCAAATAATCCCATGAAAATGAAATCCAAGCTGTAAGTTAATCGCAGTTTTGTTCGATTCTTAATATAGTATAATATATATATCTATATATTTCAGGCACGCCATACAGAATAATGCGATGCATTCGATGTCTCCATCGTCGTCGGTGCAGAGGAAACGCAAGCCGGACAAGGCGGGCAAGGGTCTGAGGCACTTCTCGATGAAGGTGTGCGAGAAGGTGCAGGAGAAGGGCAAGACCACCTACAATGAGGTGGCCGACGACTTGGTTAACGAGGAACTCAAGAATAATTCATATGATACCAACTGTGATCAGAAGAATATCCGGCGTCGTGTCTACGATGCGCTCAACGTACTGATGGCAATCAACGTCATTTCCAAAGACAAAAAGGAAATCCGTTGGATCGGCTTGCCCGCCAACTCGGCCGAGGTAAAGAAGAAGAAGAGTTTTTAGCCAACTTCAATGTGGCATTCAACTATTTTCTATTCCAGCAATTCTCTGCTCGGGCGGAGGAAAACAATCAGCGTCGCGAACGCATCAAGCAAAAGAGCGAGGTGCTGCGGGAACTGGTTATGCAACATGTGGCATTCAAGGGCCTCGTGGAGCGGAATAAGAACGCCGAGAGCCAGGGCGTGGTGCCATCTCCAAACTCATCCATTCAGCTGCCGTTCATCATTGTGAATACGCACAAATCGACCAAGATCAATTGCAGCGTTACCAACGACAAGTATGCAACATATAATATATATAAAAATATATATACTATATACTACAGGGTCTTCTACCGTCGGTTACGTCCGACTGCAGCGCCGTTCTTGCTGGTTTCTCATAAATCATCCCTATCTAACTCTTCCCCAGATCCGAGTACATATTTAAGTTTGACAGCACATTCGAAATGCACGATGACATCGAGGTGCTGAAGCGAATGGGCTTTCTGCAGGGTAAGTTGGATGGCATTTCCTCTTAAGATCCAGATCTTTAGATGCCTCTCAATACTCCCCAGGCTTGGACACTGGCGATTGCACGCCGGAGACCATCGAGCGTTTCAAGTCATGGATGCCACCGAACCTGGCCAAATACGTTGAAGGTAGCATTGAACTGATTAATCTTTGGATTACCCCTAACTAATAGGCGATTCCTTACAGCCTATGGCACTGTCAAAACTGGCGAACCAATGTACGATTCGGAGGAGGAGGACGAGTTCAATTCGTACCACGAATCCACCAATGAGTCTCACACGCAGCTCGTCGGCGATGTGAACCTGAAGCTGGAGCTGGACGATGATGATCTCGAGGATGACATCGATTGAGCTGGCGTTGATGCTGTGGCAGCAGAGGACGGTCCTGCTGCGGATCCTGGCGATCCTACGGGTTACGCCGACGACACATTTCGGTTAACGTTTATTAACGCTTTGTTGGGATTGCCACGTCCTCTTGATTAGGTTACCCAGAAGTTTCTCACAATTTCCTAATCGAAAAGCACTTGAAATAGTTGATTGGTTTTCTTTTTCTTTTGCAACGAGACTTGATTCATCTCTAGCTATATTATACATATTACGAATATATATATATATTTGGTCTTCAACCGAAGTTTACTTTTAAGCGCAAAACATTTTAAACTAGTTTTCGAGTTAAGCGGTTAAACAAGAATTGTATTTTAATGAAGCAAAATATAAAGATGCGTAAATGTCTGTCTTCTGACTTAGTTATTAACGAATGCAACAAAATCCCAATGTTTCGCAGAGTTTAAGAATGTTAAGTAATAGTTGTCCACGTACCCCCGAAACTTGAAACCACATTTCAAATAATTGATAGAGTGAAGCATATGAAATATGTTTTATTTATGACTTATATAGAACCACGACTTCCGCTTATCGTCGCGTCGTTTCACGTCGTTCAATCAACCTTTTAAGAATCATTCAGTTACAAAGCAGAAACTATATATTACGACAAGTAAATTGCAAATAATCAACCCCTAGCCATTAAGTAATAATAATACACTATTGACGCATTGATCTAAATTCTAGAGTTTAATATTAAATACAACAAAACACAAAACAAAACAAAAACAAATACAAATTAGTAGAGCGTGGAAAGTGGAGCTGTAGTTGTATAATCCAACACATATAGTACATAGATCATTTTGAAAATGAACATGGGATTATTATCGACAAAGAGCAAATGCAAATACAAATACAAATACAAATTGAATGAAATCATGCGACAAAAACCAATTAAATAGTTAATAAATTGATTACATATTGTAAGACATCAAGAATAAAACTCATCGTGTGTTTCTTTTCGAGTTGAAATGACAAATTTACTGCAACTGAAACTTAATTCGGAATGTGATTTTCATTTGTATTAAGCGGAGCGAGCGCAGCAAGATAATGCTGTATAATCTGAATAATTAAATACGCATACAGATAACAGTTCGAAGGTCACCAATTAGACTAGACTTAGAAGCAAATTCCTTTGGCTTAGATCTAAATTTGGCCTCTGCCCTCCATCTCAGGCAAAAGCCTCGTCCAGCACTGTCGTCGTCGTGGAGGGCGGACCCAGGGGCTGCTGCTGCTGCGCTGCCAGGTTGAAGTCGTAGTTCATCTGCTGATCGAAGGGCGGGTTGGGGAACGCATTCGCGGACAGATTCATCAGCTCCGGCTGTGGCAGACTTGGCTTGGCTGCCTCCTGGCGCTCCTGCCGCAACTGCTGTGGCGACTTCACATAGTTGATGGGCACCAGGCCCGAGCTCTGTCCGTTTATGGATGCCATCGCCCAGCCGGTGTTCAGCAGCTGCAGCGTCTGCTGGATCTCCCGAGGCGCAACCAGCACCGACTGTCCCGCACGCAGCGTCAGCTCGTTCTCATTGCGTGCTTGGAAATCGTAGGTGGCCTGTGTTTGGATGGGCGCTGTCCACCTGGCGGGCTGGCGAGCTGGGCGTAGGGAGTAAACAATGTGAGTAAAAAAACATAATGGCCGGAGCAAATCAGTCGGACGTGCCCGACTGTAGTCTGTACCCTACAGCCCCATATGCGCGGCAGATTACGCCCTCTATGCCTATGCAATAGTGTCTGTGGCATATCTTCGAGATAGAGGTGTCCAAAATCTAAAACAAACTTGATCATAGAAAAATCTAACGAATATGGTGTTTTACCTCTTATAGTTGCTAAGATCTAGGTTTTCATATAGACGGACAACCGGACATGGCTACATTGACTCAATTCGTTGTTCTGATCAAGAATATATATAAATCTTCTGTGTTTATTAATCGATTTCAATGCGCTTTTCAGGATAGATATAATGGCTGGTTATAAATTTTTTTTGTATATTTTGGGCGTAAGGTGGGCGTGGCATCCAAGATTTGAAATAAACTTTATCTGCGTATTATATACGTCTACTTATATCCCAAAAATGACTGCTCTAGCTCTTCTAGTTTGAGAAATCTCGACTCGGCTCGTCTCCCTGATAGAGAATATATATACTTTGTGGGGTCTGGCACGCCTCCTTCGTCCAAAAGCTATTAAACCTGTTTTTACCCATTTTCAATGGGTGCAGGGAGTAAAAATAAAAGTATTTCGCGCTGCGCTTATCTCGGCACTTATCGCCCGCTCTATCTGGATGAGCTGGGTCAGAGCAAAGTGCCGAGATTAGATAAACGAGTTCAATGTGCGCCTACCTTCCTCCTGCGCCGTGTTTGTGACTGTGCCCAGCAACTTCATGATCAGGTAGGGCGCGGTGAAGATGAAGCTGATGAAGGCCAGCACCGGCCAAGGGGAGGAGCCCTTGCGGGGGGGTTTCGGTGCGCCGCCTTGTGGCACGCTGCTGTCGTTGAGGGCGTCCGCAAAGGCCTGCTTGAAGGCATCGGAGGAGGGATCCAGATCGGACATGCGCAGCCAGAACAGTATTCTAAAGATAAAGATAAAGGTCTTAGGGTTAATTGCAAGCCCAACGACTGCTGCACGCTGCTCACTTTCTGTAGATCCATTTGAGGCCACGGAACAGGGCAAAGCTCGTCCAGAACTGACCAAAGACGCCGCGCAGTCGCCCAAAGTTGGCGGCCACGCCCAGAATCGCCCGAAACGAGCTTGTCAGTGCAAAGAATGTAGAGTCCAGCATCGATGCTATGTTGCCAATGGCCATCACCAGGGATTCGATGCTCTGGAAGGCGGGACGCGAGCTTGCCTCAGCCATCTGTATGAATCGCTGCTCCGGATCGTTGGCATTCATCGCTCCAAATCTGTTGTAACCGCCACCGAATCCGCCCATTCCTCCCATGCCGCCAAAGCCGCCGTATCCTCCACCGTATCCGCCATATCCACCATATCCGCCAGAATTGTAGCCTCCGAAGCCCATGCCGTAGCCCGTATTGCCGTAGTTGCCAAGGCCGTAGGTGCTCTGTTGGAAGGGCGACTGCGGTATGGGCGGCGGGGCGGGGAGGGACCTTACATTGCCGTAGGGCGTGGCCAGCATGGGCGACTCGTTCAGCACGGCGCTTCGCAGATTGTTGTTCTCCCCCATATCGCCGTAGATGAACTGAAATCAACTTCTTGAACTTTGGCCAACGGCGTATAAAAGTTGCTGCTGTGTTTACCTATAAGGTAAATGTACTTTTTGCTCGATTCTCTGCCAATTCGCAATTAGATGCGTAATTTTAGCTTGGCGCACAATTTTCTGATTCTGCCTTTTAGTAAATTACTTTATTTATTTTACAGAAATATGTTTATTGACTTTTTCCTTGTACTGCTTGTATATCGATAACTTGGTGAAATTTTACATGTCCGATAGTACAAAGTCGTGTGGTAGCCAGGGATGCCCATTTAGATGATCCTGAAAACCGCTAAATTGGCATGGCTGGCTATCATATTTGGTATTTATTTAGTTATTATATATTTTGGATATTCTCTATTAACTGATGATATTTCGTTATTTGTTTTAATGCATTTTTATTTTCTTTTCTGTGTTCAGGCAATTTTTTACATTTTTCTAGGGTTCGCTGGCCCCTAATCTCATTTTAAAATTCTGCCAACACTGGCGATAGCACTACAAAATTGTTAGTTATCGAATAGCTGTTGAATTTTTGGTATCGATAATTCGTTTGCATATTTGAAACATGTGGCAACCCAGCAGCATTGTTATTGAGCTGTTTGAAGCTGTCGAAGCGAGCAGCAAACAAAATAATTTAGATTAAGTTTTAGTTTAAGCAGCATTTATGCAAAATGGAAAGTAACAAAGAGCTGTGCCTGCGAGAGTGGGCGCCCCTCACCGAGGTGATGGAGCTGATTCCGGCAGTGCGCCGGGGCTTCTTTCCGGTCAATGTAAACATCACCTGCGTCAATGCCGTTGACGATTTTCTGGCTCTGGGCAGCGACGCAGGAATTGTGTTTTGGTATAATCGTCATTCAGGGGAAATGCAAAAGCTTAAAACAGAGGTAAGCGAATGGCAACTGGCCGTGACTCACATTTTAGCTTGCGTGCTTCTTACTCATTATGTTTCGTGTGCTTCCCCTTTCCCTAAACAGCTGTGCACTCGCATTACGTGCGTGCGGATTGTCAATTCCGTGGAGTTTATGGTGGCCGCTGGAGGTGCCAACGGCCAGGTGACCGTCTTTCAAATCCAAAAGCAGCTTCCACCCGATCTAGACCTCGTAGCGCCCTGCACCCGCAGCAGGCCCATCCAGCGCTACACTATCAGGGATCTGCATCGCTGCGTCGTCAGCTGCTGCGAGTGGTCGAAGAACGGCATGAAGCTCTACTCCGGGGACCGACAGGGCGTGGTGGTGCTCACCGAATTCGACTATCAGGCGGTATGCATACCATTCTGCATATATGTTTTGCACTACTTTTATAATTAATAAATTTTTGCAGCAACAAAGCAAATCGCTGGAAATACTTAGCGAGGCCTACGAAATTGTTCAGTTAAGCGTGCATCAGAGCTACCTGTTGGTGGCCACGCTCTATCGCTGCATCGTGTGTCGCAGGGAGGCGCAAACTCAAGAGTGGAGAATCACGCAGGTGGGCAGGAAGGATCGGAAGCAGCTGATCGACTGCGGGGGCGTGTTCCTCAAGAAATCGCCCGGCAGCAACAACTTGCCACAGATGATCTGCGGGCGTCCGGGTCTGCGCTTCTGGATTGCCGATGCGATTGGCAATGTGTCCAAGACCATAATCTTCAACGACGTTGTGCTGCGAAGTCCCATCTGGGAGATTCCTCTGCTGAACCCCAAGCAACCAAGTCATGCACCGACTGTGGCGTCCAATTCTGCATCGGGAAGCAACAATGCCTTTGTATCGAATAAAAACTTCCGAGAAATAGAGCTGTACGATAACCAGGATAAGCTGTTGGTCACTCACGATGATGCTGCGGTTTACATTCTGAATTTGGAGTGCCTGCGAGTGGAAGCCGTGGCACGTGGCTTTCGAAAGATCCTGGACTTCTGTGTCTGCGGCAAGGAGATATTTGTGCTGGAGGGCGAGCGATCGCTTCTACGCCTGGCTCCGCTGCCCGAGCGTCCCAATAAAACCGCCAAGGTGATATTCAATCCCTTGCTGCCGCCTCCACTGCCCATGATGGGAGCTTTGCCCTACTCCAAACTGGAAGTTGAATCGCCAGTTGATCTCGATCCTCTGCTGAACTGTGCAGAGGAATGTTTCGAGTTGCCTCCGATTGAGGCACTCAACCTGAATGTGCCCATAGAACTGGCCGTGGAATCTCCGCTGGCGCAACAGAATCGTCGCTTAGAGATCTTTCAACGCATTGGCGAGATGGACTTTGATCAATCTATTTTGCACACCACGGGCATGATGACCCAGAGAAAGCGCAAAATCTCGTCGGAGAAACAGCCTGCGCTTGCAAGAGGAATCGTTGAAATTGGCCACGAAACGCAGGAACATAAGCCAGCACAGACCACTGCAGCTACACTCATGGATGCCAGTTACTGTCAATTGGAGAAGTAAGCAGAGTAAATTGTATAAAAGAATGAAAACGCTTTAATCCTAACAACCAGTTAGAAATTAATCCCTTTTTTTAGATCCTTGTTATTGCAACTGCTTTTCAATTAATCCCAACTCTTTTCCAGCAATGGTCTGGCCTCTCCACTGGACATAAAAGCTGCGTTCATACAACATCTGCCGGATGCGCTGACACCCACTACACTGCAAAAAACGATTGCCCAAAAGGCCAAAACGTTGGCCGCCGAACTGGACTTGCCCGAGGTGCATTTGGCTCCATTTGCTGCAGAGGAATTGCGCGTCATACAGAAGCCTCAGCTGGCGGAATCGATGATCAATTGTTATCCCTCTCAGATGGATCTGGAA
Source organism: Hypselothyrea guttata (assembly GCA_035045125.1). NCBI lineage: Eukaryota > Metazoa > Arthropoda > Insecta > Diptera > Drosophilidae > Hypselothyrea > Hypselothyrea guttata. The sequence goes on from JAWNNJ010001637.1 coordinate 840,191, forward strand.
TTGGCAACCAGCTTGGGAGACTACAGCTCCGGACAGCCTGTCGATGGCTTGTGTGCGGGTACGTCGAAGGCAACGGCAACCACGAAGACGCAAACAAAAGGCGGGGCAGATATATCAGTGGAAAACTACACAAGTTTTCTGCCAGATTTTCGCTGTGCGAGCGATCCATTAAGTAAGGAGGAGACGCCGGCTTCAGGCGACTCTACCATAACCAGTGAATGGGAGTTTTTGGATAATTAATGTGCAGTATTATGAAAGCATTTCGAGAGAATATTCATATTTATTTGTTGATTGATTTTCTTTAAATCTTTTAATTTTTGTTTGTGATGGCACGCTTTAAATTGTGATTTTCATATGTTGTTATTAAATTATATAATTAATGTACAAACTGTAATATATTAATCAGTATCGTAGCAGTAGATTTCAACATTCCTCTCTAAAATGCAAATCTCAGTCTACGGTTTTTAAATGCACCCAATTGGCTTAGTTATTATGTTAGTTGTTAAGTAATCTAAAAAAAATGAACATTATACTATAATATTAGTACTTGTAAGGCTGCTTTACACAATTCAATAAATCTATTGTATGCCACTTCGTATTTTAATTTCCCACTCAGTTGTTTGATTGTGGCAGATTCAGCTCCAGACCCAGGAAACGCAAACTTGCAGATAATGCCATTATAGCACGCGTTCAGTGCCACATGACTTGGCTAAATAGTTGCATGTGCCAATCCATTTTTTCTTTAATATTATATATGATATATGCAAACTAAACTCGTGTGGGGGAAGTCCTACGCCCACAAAAAATTAGACATGTGATATTGCTCAAGTTCTGGACAGCTCTCGACATTAAGTTCAAATCAAAATTGCAGTTTATAATATATTATAATAGTTCGGATTTATTTTAGTGGTTTATTTTTTTCTTAATTGTTTTCTTGGTTTAGAATAAAGTTACAAATTTTAACTTAATATAAAATTAAAGTAATAAATTAATATATATAGTTTTTTTTAAATATGTATATTGAATAATTTCAAATTGAAATAAAGAATTTTAAGTTGCTACCATAGTTATTTCGTTTACCTATAACATGGGTTATAAAGTTTTCAATCGATTGCATTTATTTTTCTGAAAATTACGATTATTGAAAATCAAGTATCTTATTTTTTTCTATATAAATTGCAACTTGATGGAAATGTACTGTGATAATAATGCAGTTGGTGTTCAGTTTGATAAACAAATCGTAATTCGAGAGCGGTTTGCAGTCAATTGGCTGCAATAATGGAAAATTTCTATGCAGGAAACCAAATCTACTTAAGTGTGGAACTGGAAACTAGAAAATTCGAGTAGCAGAACTTTTAAGAAAAATAAATAATTTAGCTGATTGGCAACCTTGAAAAACGACACCTCTTGATTTATATTATCACAAATAACGAATGAATTTGCGCCCAAAGTTTTCCACAAATCGTTGTATACTAAACTGAATTATAATGGTATTGTTTTTCGTTTACTGGTTGGGTTGCAGATGGACACCGACCAGATCAAACCGAACAAGAATGGGATTTATCTTATTTGATTTTGCCTTCTGTCTTGATATCTTAGTATTTTAGGATGGTACGAATGTCAAGTAAGTGCCAGATAAATTGACTCAGTAATTCGCATATTTCGAATTAAATTTGTTTTGATATTCCTCTTTCGTATTATTTAATAATTGATAGATTTATCAACTATTTATTTAAATTAAATAAAGTTTAGATCGCAAGCATTAATAATTTAAGTTAGATATATATATCCTGTCCCCATAATATGGATAAAAAAACACAGTTAATAACTTTAATAATATATGTAACAGGCAGAAGGATAGGCGGGACAGACCCAATAAATTATCTATATAACAACAAACTGACTCAATCTAGCCAATCTGGAAACGCAGTCTTCTACGAACTGCAGAGATGAATAATATCTAACAATTCTGTAAATGTTAATTAAATCGATCCATAAATGAAAGAATTGATTGATGATTAGGTAAACAAACGTTAAGAAACGTTTGGCAGCTCAAGTTGACTAGTAGGTCTCATATTAAAAATTAACCCATTACATTTGTAATAGCCTCGTGGGTATCAATTGTCTTAAATAATCGGTAGCTGATTCGAGCGTATATTCAATTATAATACAAAGTTTACTAATTATTTTTCTATAAATAAATTAAATTAGATTTAAAATATTTTAAATGGTATACTGCACAGCAAGCTCGAGAAAAAATTGGCATCACTGGTGTGGTTATGTTGTGTTAAGCTCTCGCTCTCTTTAGCTTTGCCGGCAGTCGAAATTCTCGGCTCTCTTGAGAGAACGAAGAGTGCGTTCTCCCACAGGCGATTGTCGTGGGGCTGGCGTATATAAAAGCAGGCGGCGTTTCGCTCTTGTTCTCATTAGACGGCAAACTTGTGCTTGAAGCGGAGCTCAGCGCTGATCCCCGACTCCAGAACACCCTCAGAACACCGACTACAGTTCGCTTCAGAATTAGCAAAAGTGAGAAGTGCAGAAATAAAACTTGTAACAAAACAAAACACGCGCTAAACAATAAACGAAACGTGCGGGTGGAAAATATAAAATTAAACATAAAATATATAAAATAATAAATATTTATAAAATATGAAATTAATTTAATATAAAATATACATAAAAATAAAATAGTATTTCTTTTATTCAGATCGTGTGATTTAGTGTGTCAGTGTCAAGTCGAAATGAAACCCACCAAGAATTCAACACTGGAAATCGTGTCCCCCAAGGTACACGTGGACGATGAGTTCATTGAGACGGACTACGAGTACCACACATCCCACGTGAAGCGCACTGCCACAGGCCAAGTGCAGGTGAGTACCCATTTAGGAAATCCCTTGGAATTCCTTAAATTATTTCTTAAGGACTCAACAAACAGACATCAGTTACTCCACTTTAAATTAAACTATTACTGAATAACCCAAATAATATACATTGGTTGCTTTACTGTACCATCCAATTTCATTGCCAACCCACAATCTGACCTTCACATTGAACTTGTCTGCGCGCCGGAGTGCGATGGGGTGGGTGCGAATACGTTTCACATTTTTCCGGTTTGCGGCGTAGTGGGTAGAAGAAAACTTTCCATTAATTAGCATACAGTCTTCTCGATTGTAAACGATAGTAGAATGCATGATGTGTCGTCCAAAAAGTAATACGTTTAATCAACAAAATGCGTGGGTGCTCAGGTCAATTTTATCGATTCTCGCTCTTTTTCCCCAAACAGCTGATAAGCCGCCACAGTGTCCCACAATGCACACTGTATTTCAATACATTTTTCTTTTGTTACAAAATTAAAACTATTATTGTTAATTTAATTTGTGTCCCGTAACGACAATAGTAAATTCTCTTATAAATATTCAATAAATTAATTTAAAATAAATTAATAAATTAATTTGAGTCCAGTGTGCAACGGTCTATTGAGATTTTGTGGCGTGTTCTTGTCGTCTATAAAGCGCAGGCGCCGTATTATTCATATTGAAATCGAACACAACATGAAATACGACTTATCAGGCAAACATACATACAACATGTGGATTCAGATATTTGCACATATGTTTGTTTATATAGTAGTGAATTCTAATCAATAGTTTGTTTACCAATTTGTTTGTTTTGCCAAGAGCTGACACTTGATGCACTTCCATTGTTCAATGTTTTGGACAGATTCAGTATTTGATAGGCGCTTACGAAATTCTCCTAAAACCAAGACTCTTATATTCAGTAGGCTAATTAACAAACTTGTTTGGAATTGTCTCTTTCTTCTTAGATGACACTCCAGAACCAAACTTATCCAGCACTATTTGTTTCTTTGATTAGAAGCTTGAATTTTATCCAGTCATTATGACTTTTAAAATGCTGTCATTGTGAAGTGCATAATAAATTTTCAGAGTATAAAACTAGATTATAAATGGAGACGCACTTTGTCTAGTTTATATAAATTGTAGCTGTCTAACGAACAGAATGATTCTTTTAGAACATAATGCTACTAATGCTAGAATTTAAAATTGAAGATTTAATAATGCATCTTTTTCTTTATTGTTATTTTATTATACCCTGTGCCCATTGAAAAATGGGAAATACAGGGTTATTTTTATATAATCTAATTTTTCTTATATCATAGTATAACTTCAAAATATTTTAAAAAACTTCAGCTTTTAATTTTTTCTTAAATTTTAATTAAATGATATCTACATAGAATAGATTATATAAAACCTTTAAATTTTGTTAATAATTTTAAATAGTTTCTTTAAAAAAAAAACTTATATTTAATATAATAATTTTTTTTTACAAAAATTCGACCTTTAGAATATTAGAAATAAATTAATTCGTATAGAGCTTTGTTTTTATTTTGGGTAGATTATTAAATTTAAAGGTTTTTTTCTCCTAAATTTTTAGATTCACAGAACGTTAAAATTAAGCAAGTTTTAAAAAATAGCGGCCCACTGTGCGAAGTCGGTGGATCGCATGATGCTTTTGCTTCGATTGAATTATGAAATTCTCACATGTGTTTATTAATTAGCCGGCCGGCAAAAGGCAACACGAATACAAATACCAACAAGTGGTTTTAAGCTGAAAACGCTTATAAATAATTCATATTTTGTTTATCATTACATACATATTTATGAGTATTGTGGGCAGTTAATGAATCGAAGATTGTGGCTAAAACACCTGCATTGATAATCGAAATCAGTTTATCAATTCTATTGAATTTTTTATACCCATTGGGCATAAATTTAATGTGCACATTCAAATAAAAATTAATTTAAACCAATTCAAAGGGTTACAGTCGGACGTAACCGACAGTAGAGTAACCCAGTTAACTAATGTTAAGAGTGATTATTTTAAATACAAATAAATAGTGTTATTTGATTCCCAAAAAACTGCAAATAAACTAAGAGTTACTTCAGGTTCAGTAAATTTATAATGCCTGCTTTGGTTTCGGAACAGGTTAGATTTAAACAGAGCTGCAGCCATATTGATAAATTCAATTAGAACTATAATAAAATAAATCAAGAAAATTTGAAATAGAGTGTGTTAGATTAGTTTTGCATCTAAATTTATAATTGCTGCCCGGCAGCAGTGTGCTTTTTCATATCGCATTAAACATCAATTTGTTGATAAGTTAAGAAGCAACGGCGAAAGTAAAATTATATTCTGGTTGTCACGTCCCCGATATCGGCAGCTGATAACAGCCAGACAGACACTGACTGAGCGATTTTGGTGTAGGCCAGGAACAGATTAATGAATGATTAATTAATGGACGCACGCGTCGCTTTGATGATTGCAGGTGCACCCGCAGACGACGTTGCTGAAGATTCGCACGGCTCGCCAGGTGCCCAAGCTGGGCGTCATGCTGGTGGGCTGGGGAGGGAACAACGGGTCCACGTTGACGGCGGCTCTGGAGGCGAACAGGCGCCAGCTGCAGTGGCGCAAGAAGACGGGCATGCAGGAGGCGAATTGGTTCGGTTCGATTACCCAGGCGTCGACGGTGTTCATTGGGTCGGATGAGGCAGGCAGCGATGTGTACGTGCCGATGAAGGAGATGCTGCCAATGGTGGAGCCCAATGACATCGCCGTGGATGGCTGGGACATCAGTGGCAAGCATCTGGGCGATGCCATGCGACGTGCCGAGGTGTTGGATGTGGCACTACAGGAGCAGCTGTACGAGCAGCTGTCCGCTCTGAAGCCACGTCCGTCCATCTACGATCCGGACTTCATTGCCGCCAATCAATCGGAGCGTGCCGACAATCTCATCCAGGGCACCAGGCTGGAGCAGTATGAGCAAGTGCGTCGCGACATACGCGACTTCAAGCAGCGCAGTGGCGTCGACACCGTCATCGTGCTCTGGACAGCCAACACTGAGCGGTTCAGCGATGTGCAGCAGGGTCTCAACACCACCAGCAAGGAGCTGCTCGCCTCCCTGAAGGCCAACCGATCGGAAGTGTCGCCGTCGACCATCTTTGCCATGGCCAGCATTGCCGAAGGGGTACGTAGTTGTTTTCCTTTCAATTCAGAACAGATCGTCATTGCTTCTCCTTCCTAATCTCCCTCTCCTAGTGCACCTACATCAATGGCTCTCCGCAAAACACGTTTGTGCCCGGCCTGATCGAGCTGGCCGAGGAGCAGCAGGTCTTTATTGCCGGCGACGACTTCAAGTCGGGTCAGACCAAGATCAAGTCTGTGCTGGTGGATTTCCTGGTGGGTGCCGGCATTAAGCCCGTGTCCATTGTCAGCTACAACCACCTGGGCAACAATGATGGCAAGAATCTCTCCGCTCCCCAGCAGTTCCGTTCCAAGGAGGTTTGTAGCTGTTTCTGCCCTATAAAAACAATGCTTTAGTTCCGTATCGTGTTGCATAGATATCGAAGAGCAACGTGGTCGATGACATGGTCGCCTCCAACAGCGTGCTCTACGGCCCCAAGGAGCATCCCGATCATGTGGTGGTCATCAAGTACGTGCCCTATGTGGGCGACAGCAAGCGGGCCATGGACGAGTACACCTCGGAGATCATGATGGGCGGCCACAACACTCTGGTCATTCACAACACCTGCGAGGATTCCCTGCTGGCCACGCCCCTCATACTAGACCTGGTCATTCTGGCCGAGCTCAGCGCTCGCATACACCTGCGCAGTGCCGAACGGGACTCCGCCCCCTGGGTGCCCTTCAAGCCGGTCCTCTCGCTGCTGAGCTACCTCTGCAAGGCGCCACTGGTGCCACGTGGCTCCCAGGTGGTCAACTCGCTCTTCCGCCAGCGTGCCGCCATCGAGAACATCCTGCGCGGCTGCATCGGCTTGGCTCCCATCTCCCACCTGACCCTGGAGCAACGAGTAAGAACCAATGGGATATCTTGCATTGCCTATTAATCCTGTCCTGTCCCATTTTCAATTTGCAGTTCGACTTCACCAGCGTTTCCAATGAGCCACCTCAGAAGAAGGCCAAGGTGCTCGGCCAGAATTGTGCCGCAGAGTCGAAGTTGCATGCCAATGGACACAGCAATGGCACCAAGCTGGCCCTCAATGGCAATGGCCACTGAGCGATCAGATAGTAGAATATATATCTGAGTAAACACATATATATTTATATTTGCTAAACAACTAACTAGCGTTAAGTTACAATTATCCAATAAACCTCAAACCACCTGAAACCGCAACTTTGCACTTTTGAATTGTTTTGGTCTGAACATTTTAAGTTGTATATAGTAAAAATTCATCAATATGTTTAAAAGTTAAGTTTTACGGAATTGTAAATGAAACGGAAACTTATTCCATATGAATTTCTCAGTTTCACTTGTTTATCGTATTTTCCAATCCAAATATTGGAAATAATCATAAATGCCAGAGATATTTTCAAAATATTTCGGAATCCTGAATCATCTTGATAGCTTTTTATACCCTGTGCCCATTTGAAAAATGGGAAAACAGGGTTAATAACTTTGTGCGAATGTATGTAACAGCCAGAAGGAGGCGTGGCAGACCCCACGAAGTATATTTATTCTTGATCAGGATGACGAGCTGAGTCGATATAGCCATGTCCGTCTGTCTGTCCGTCTGTCCGTCTGTCCGTCCGTCCGTCTGTTTGAACGCGTCGATCTCAGCAACTACAAGAGCTAGAAAAGCCGTTTTGGTCATTTCTGAAAGGTGTATAAAATACGCAGATCAAGTTTACTTCAAATCTTGGATGCCACTCCCCTTACGCCCACAACGAGCATAAAAAGAATTCATTCGCCAATTTAAGAGACACAAATCGAGTTATATAAATTCTGTTTTCAGTTGTTCGTAGGTCTATATCAGGCGCAGATAGGGCTTTGCTCAAATTTTGGATACCACGCCCCTTTTACGCCCTAATTCATAAAAACTGAATAACAAGCGTAATATTGAACATAGAACGTTGTTATTCGGTATATATACTCTCTTCTATTATATTAAACTTTCCTGAGAAGCGCATTAAAATCGATCAATAAACACAGGAGTTATAGGCGAAACAATATTGCAGGCGTTGCACGCTCGCTCACTAGCAGCGCGGCCAATCAAGCGGCACATATAGGAAATGTGCCCATTTGAAAAATAGGAAAAACAGGGTTAATAACTTTGTCAGAATGTATGTAACATGCAGAAGGAGGCGTGGCAGACCCCACAAACTATATATATTCTTGATCAGGATGACGAGCTGAGTCGATATAGCCCTGTCTTGTCTGTCTGTCCGTCCGTCCGTCTGTCCGTCCGTCCGTATGAACGCTGAGATTTTGGAAACTACAAAAGCTAGAGCAGCAATCTTGATTGCTATCAGTAGATGTATTCAATACGCAGATCAAGTTTATTTCAAATCTTTGATGCCACGCCCCCTTTACGCCCAAAAATCAATAAAACTCACACAACCTGGTGTTTTTAGACCCTTTACTTTAAAAAAGTAAAAAGGGTCTATTAGTTTAGTGCAAAGAGGAAATGTATGTAACACCCAGATGGAGGCGTGGCAGACCCCACAAAGTATATATATTCTTGATCAGGACGACAAGCCGAGTCGATCTAGCCATGTCCGTCTGTCCGTCTGTCCGTCGTCGTCTGTCTGTCTGTCTGTCTGTCTGTCTGTCTGTCTGTCTGTCTGTCTGTCCGTCTGTCTGTCTGTATGAACACCTAGATCTCAGCAACTATAAGAGCTAGAGACACCATATTCGGAATTCAGGTTCCGCTATTCAGTAAGCAGCACGAGTTTGTTTTAGATTTTGGATACCTCCCCCCCTTCCCAAGCAAACCACAAAAAGCTGCTGTAGCCATAGTTTTAAAACTATTGATTTGTAATTTGGTATTTAACTAGTTTATGACATTCTCTATCGACGCTGTGAATTTTGTTTCGATCGGATAAGAAACAGCGAACATATGCCACAGACAATTTGCCGCACTAGGCAGAGGGGGGGGTGGTGTGCCTTGCATACGCAGGTAGCTTAGAGTGTGTGCGTCTGATTGTGTTTGTATGTACATATAATCAAAGTAAAGGGT